>CAEFZY010052967.1:0-72600 GCA_903066815.1 Brachyrhaphis roseni | reverse complement strand
AGTTTGCTTTTGTTTATTTCAGTCACTTGTGGGCAATTTAGAATCACACACAATAGCTCCAAAAGGGAATCAAACTTAAAACTATGAGCTAAGACCTTCTGATCACATAATAGCAATTACCGTAACCATATCTACCATGGTAAATAATTACTGATAACTATTGTGAGTAGTTCCTAACGCATATGTGTATATATATATATATTAATGTTATAAAGACTGTATCAAACAAGTAGCCCTTTGTGTTACTCTGTACCCGTGAAGTAGCCCCCAGTCTCAAAAAGGTTGGTGACCCCTGTCCTATATTTTCTAAAAATAGGATGTTTTTAAAACTGAATACCTGTTTGACCCTTTTTTACGGACCTTAGGTGGAACACAGATTTGGACGAGTTAAAGCAGAGGCGTGTGCGCCTCCTTGGGGACTGCCTGGTGTGTGCCGCTTTCCTGAGCTACGAAGGGGCCTTTAGCTGGGACTTCAGGAACGAAATGGTGTATCAAATATGGGTTCGTGATGTGCAGGAGAGAGGCATCCCCTTGAGTCAGCCTTTCAAAGTGGAAAGCCTTCTTACTGATGAAACAGAGATCAGCAGGTGGGAGATAAAATAAGAAATATAATCTATTGTGGACAAGACAATTTAAGCGTTGTCAACAAAAAATCTTGTATAGATCAATTAGTTTTTTTGAACTCAGTGGTGATCAAAACTAACTGTGCCTATTGAACCTATGCAACAGATGGGGCTCCGAGGGTTTGCCTCCTGATGAGCTGTCTGTGCAGAACGGAATCCTGACAACAAGAGGAAGTCGATTCGCCTTGTGCATCGATCCTCAGCAGCAAGCATACAACTGGGTTAGAAAGAAGGAGGAAAGCAACAATCTCAAGGTAAGATGTTACGTGCAAAATACCTCCAAAATTTTTATATAAATTTTCTCCATTTTTGCAGTCGCACAGGAAAAAAAAAGTGGGAAGCTTCTTTTATTTATCACTCATGTTTATATATCTGCTGTCACAGATGAGAGCAGTTGTAAATGGGTTTTTTTTTTTGTCCACTTAGTTTTTTCTGTGCTTTAGCATGAATGCAACAATTTTATAAATGAAAAGGTTCATTTATATATTACCGTACTTTGTTAAAGGATTTGAGAAGATGTGATGGATCTTCACAAGGCTAATGCCCCTTACTAGATCAGATTTTTGTCTCAAGAAAGGTCATTTGAGTTGCAATTTTTCCATTTTGTTTTTCTTAGCATCCGGTAGAATTAAATTCTATAAGATTTTTACATTATAGCTTTTTCCAGACAGTCAGTAACTAAGATAATAAGTAAAAATACTATGTGCATTTTAACCCACAATGATTTATTCCCTTGACCAATTTAAATATACATTTATTCTCTTTCAACCAAAACCTTTCTGATAGAATATTACACACAAATTTATCAAAACATAATAAGACAATGGAAAAGGAGAATTTATTTATTTTTGCCTCTGCTGTAGTTAGCAACTAAGGTAACATTAGAACGTATCACTTTCTACTTTTGAAATCAAAAGTAGAACATAAATTATTAGAAAAAATAACCTTCCCTGGAAAAGTTTTTCTTTTTGTCACTTGACTTTCAGCACTGTTCAAAATAACCTTTTCTAGAAAAAAAAAACAATGAGTGAGTCAGAAAGACTTAACTCTAAGACAAAAGGTAAAGTTGATTCAGCATTTTTAAAATACTTTTATAAGAAACTTCCAAACATTTATTTTTTTATACTTGAAATAATAACTTGATAGTTAAAGGTTTACTCCTAACATCTGTGAACATCTTTCCCCCAGATCTCATCTTTCAATGATCCGGACTTTTTGAAACAGCTGGAGATGGCCATTAAATATGGTTCTCCCTTCCTGTTCCAAGATGTAGACGAGTATATCGATCCAGTTATTGACAATGTTTTGGAGAAAAATGTGAAAGGAGTCGAGGGCCGACAGGTCATAATGCTGGGTGACAAGGAGGTGCATTATGATCCCAACTTTAAACTTTATCTCAACACCAAATTGTCTAATCCCAAATATTCTCCAGCGGTGTTTGGAAAAGCCATTGTCATTAACTACACAGGTATGACCCACACTATGACAACTGGGGTTGTCATCTGTACGTTAGCAGGCACTAAGTGGATTGTCTTTGAAAATCTAAATGTGTTAATATTACACACAGTGACACTCAAAGGTCTGGAAGACCAGCTCCTGAGCGTCATCATGGGCTTTGAGAAGAGGGAACTGGAGGAACAGCGTGAGCGATTGATCCAAGAGACCAGCGACAATAAGAAGCTGCTGAAAAACCTTGGAGATTCCTTGCTTAGAGAGCTAGCCACATCTACGGGCAATATGTTGGATAACACAGAGCTTGTTGAGACTCTTGAGGAAACGAAGCTGAAATCCACCGAGGTTAGCTTTGGCGAGGTTTGCTACAGTTAAATCATTCAAGAATACAGCACTATTGTTTATTGTTAAATCTCTTATTGCCAGGTATTCGAGAAACTCAAGTTGGCTCAGAAGACATCGGTGGACATTGATAAACTCAGAGATGGATACAGGCCTGCAGCAAAGCGTGGCGCCATCCTGTTCTTCGTACTGACAGACATGGCTCTGGTCAACAGCATGTACCAATATTCACTAGCTTCCTACCTGAAGGTGTTTGACATGTCGCTACGGAAAGCTCGGCCTGACTCTTCCCTTCTCAAACGACTCGAGAACATCATCAATACTCTGACATACAATGTTTATAACTATGGCTGTACAGGTAAAAGACATGACTTGGAATAATGTTGCGTTCTTAAGGTGTATATCTTAATTTGTATATTTTCTCATCCTTTAAATATTGGTAGGGCTGTTTGAGAGACACAAGTTGCTCTTTTCATTCAATATGACAATCAAGATTGAACAGGCAGATGGAAGGGCACCCCAAGAGGAGCTTGAATTTCTTATAAAAGGTGACATATTTATAAAAACGTCAAACTAATTAATATCTTTGAACACAGTCCTCAAAGCATTTCCTTTTCTTTTCCGTATCAAATGCATAAAGGTAATCTATCTCTGGAAAAAAGCTCTCAAAAGAAGCCATGTGACTGGCTTCCTGACCAGGGCTGGGAGGATGTGGTGAAACTCTCAGAGCTCTTTCCTGACCAGTTCGACTCGCTGACTGACGACATCGAGACGAATTCCACTGAGTGGAAATCAGTGAGTTACCCAAGTAACATCACCGTGATCAGATTAAGTCAACTGTATTCAATTTTATTTATATTGCGCCAATTCACAACAAATGTTGCCTCAAGGCACTTTACAAAAAAGCCATTTCAGTTCAATCCCAGCAGATTGCATTGAATGAAACTAATGAGTTTTATCTTCATTATGTTTTTATTTTTCCTCCCTCAGTGGTATGACTTGGATGCCCCAGAACAGGCCCCATTTCCCATGAAATATAAAAAGAACCTCTCAGCCTTTCAGAAGCTGCTCTTGCTACGCTGCTTCCGTGTTGACAGAGTCTTCAGAGGTGTGACCGACTACGTCACTGCGATCATGGGCGAGAAGTGAGACTCTTTCAGTTATGCTGTAAATGGAAACAGAGCGCCGATCCACTCATCAGCAGCGTGAATGTCCTGCTAGTTTGTTTTTATTCATGGTGCATTTGCACCATTAACCTCATCGTGAAATAATTTAACTGCATTCAAGTTTGATGACTTTCAAAAATATTAAGTAGGCACACAAGTTTGAATTTAATGGGTATTTTCTCCAATCCACAAAGGTCAAAATTATGCATAGAGGCCCAAATATATAGACCCATATACATTTAATCCAATATTAGTAGGGGTACATGGATACATTTGAGCTTTTATGTAACATTTTTTCTTTTTCTCGATGACAATAAATGATTGACATTTTTACCAAAGAATAGTGTTTGTAAAACTCACTATTTGTTAACAGTAATACCTTTCATAGTTGTGCAGAATGATGAATTTCACTTGGAAGGGATTATATTTATTAATGTTATGTCACTGAGCCATAAAGCTAAAATCACCTAAATGTATTATTTAGTGTACTGTTGTTAATTATTAGATAAGAATTTGCTCTCATGGAAAAATCCATATTAAATTTCATAACCTTGACTCTGTGTTTTTGCTTAGATATGTGCAGCCCCCTGTGATCAGCTATGCCTCAATTTACGAACACAGCACAGCTTCCTCTCCCATCGTTTTTATCTTGAGCCCCGGCTCTGACCCGGCCAGTGACCTGATGAAACTGGCAGAATCTTCAGGCTTTGGAGGCAGCAAGTTCAAGTTTCTCGCTATGGGTCAAGGGCAAGACAAAGTAATGGACATTCTCTATGTTGTATACTTGTTAATAGCACATCACTTAAAAGAAGTTTTGGGTTTTGTTCCTATCATGAAGGTGGCACTAGATCTGTTGGACAAGGCGGCCTCTCGTGGTCAGTGGTTGATGCTGCAGAACTGCCATCTGTTGGTGAAGTGGCTGAAAGAGCTGGAGAAGGCTTTAGAGCGAATCACCAAGCCCAACCCCAACTTCCGCTTGTGGATCACAACCAACCCCATTAAGGATTTCCCTATTGGCATCCTGCAAAATTCTCTGAAGGTGAAGCACATTCTGAAATGTGTAGTGTGCATTTCTATTCAGCACCCATGAACCCCCTTTAGCTGCATTTAGCTGCAGGTTTTGTGAGGTATATATATATATATATATGTCTGTACCACATTTGTACATTGAAAGACTGGAAATTTTCCTCATTCTTTTTTGCAAAATAGCTCAATCTCACTCATATTGAATGGACGATATCTGTAATAATTCAATAGACTATTACACTCTTTTGGAACAATTTTTTTCTAACTCATCCAACGATCATATGAGAAGCAACACTTAGATTCCAAGCGCAATATATTTGAAAACCAGAAAAGAACTCCACATGCTTTCAAATAAAATTTGATTATTGTTAAAGTAGACTATTTAGCAAAATAAAATCATATTCACAGACATTTTAAAATAAATAATTCCAAGAAACATAATTGACCTTTGACATTGTTTGTAGGTTGTGACAGAACCTCCCAATGGTCTCAAGCTGAACATGAGAGCAACATACTCCAAAATCTCACATGACAGCTTGTCGGCATGCGAACACTCTGTGTTCAAAAGCTTGGTGTATGTGTTGGCCTTCTTCCATGCTGTGGTTCAAGAGAGGCGAAAGTACGGAAAGATTGGCTGGAATGTGTCCTATGACTTCAGCGACTCAGATTTCTTTGTAAGTGGTCCAAGACTGACGTTTTATTGACTGGCACACTAACATACACTTTTAAACTTTCAGTAGCTGAATCAGTATAACTGCTTAACAGGTGTGCATGGAGATCCTGAACACTTACCTGACTAAAGCATTCGACCAAGGAGACACCAACATCCCCTGGGGTAGTCTGAAATATCTTATTGGCGAGGTTAGGCAACACTGTTGTTCATGACATGTCCTTTTATTGTCTCAGTTGCTGTAAGTATTATATGTATAATGTCTCATTAGGTGATGTACGGTGGGCGCGTTATAGATAGCTTTGATCGCAGGATCTTGACTGTCTACATGGATGAGTATCTTGGAGATTTCCTCTTCTATACCTTCCGGCAGTTCTACTTCTTCAAAAACAAAGATGTAGAATATAAAATCCCTCCAGTTGGCACAAAGACAATATATGTTGGTCAGCTCCTGCCTAAGCACTCTTTCATAAGACAGAAAATATTTTATTATATTCTTGCACTCGCAGCTTTAACCTGGCATGTGTTGCAGATGAGATTGAGAACATGCCACTGGCAAACACACCGGAGGTGATGGGTCTTCATTCCAACGCAGAGATAGGATATTACACTCTGGCTGTTAAAGAGTTGTGGTCTCACCTGATAGACCTTCAACCTCAGTCGGGTATAATTTGGTGTTTCTCTACTGGATTCTTACTGTAACATTTTGTTGTAGTATACTCTTCCAATGAAAACTGTTAAACTGTAAAATAACTGAGAAAACTATGATTGTTGGTTTATCCTTCACATACTTTTTCCTCATTCCTAAGGCGAATCTAGTGGAAGTATTACAAGGGAAGAGCAAATAAGTCAAGTGGCCCAGGATATCCAGAACAAACTTCCCGAGCTGTTTGACATGGACGTGATTCGTAAGAAGTTTGGCACAGACATTTCCCCAACTACTGTGGTTCTGCTTCAGGAAATAGAGCGCTTCAACAAGCTGGTGGTTCGCATGCAGCTGTCTTTGGCTGAGTTGCAAAGGGTGAGGATGGGGCCATGCATTTATTGTGTCTTCCCTTTAGTCCACCTCTAGATCATTTCAGATGCCTTGTTTCCCCCAGGCCTTGGCTGGTGAGGTGGGAATGAGCAGTGAGTTGGATGAAGTGGCTCGGGCCCTTTTTAATGGCCACATTCCTGGCATCTGGAAGAAACTGGCACCTGAGACTCTAAAGTCCCTCGGGAACTGGATGATCCACTTCAAGAGACGCTACGAACTGTATTACTATTGGGTAAAAAAAATTGTCAAATAATATGATAACTGATTTTTTTTAACATATGCATTGATAGTTAAAACCAAACTATTTATATTTTGGGGTTTTACGTATTTGTTTGGTACCTTGCAAGGGAATGTTATTCTTACTGTTTAATGGGAATTTATCAGAAAAACCAAAAATGTGCTACATAAATGTTAGGTGGAAAGAAAGGTGTTTAAATTTTTCGGCAAGTAAAAGCCAATAAAAATTAAGCTGTGCAATTTAGCTGCATTTACAAAATTTTTTTATTAAGCTACTTTTTTTGCGATTAAAATAGCAGATTCTTGGAGTTTTATTCTATCTGCTTTGCACATCTAGACATAAATCAATCTGTCCATTTTCCTTTACAAAACGGCTTAACCTCACATAGATTGGGTGGTCTTCATATCTTTGAATGGCCCAGCGTAGCACATAAATGTATGCTTTAATCGAAACTGCTGGAGGTTCAACCTCTGTCTTAGTCTCAAATTATTTTTGTTGCCTCTAAGAGGTTTACTCCCAGTATTGTCCTGTATTTTACCTCTATTCTTCCTCCCATCATCTCTGATCAGGTTTGCTGTTCTGGTGAGGGAAAGAATTCCCACAGCATGATGCTCCCACCACTGTGTTTCACAGTGCTTCACTGTTTAGGGTTATGTGCAGTACTTGCTGTGATTTGAGTACATATGTTAGGCTGTAAGGTTTTTGGGGGTTACTTAGCCTCGCAAAGCCTTTTATTTTTATATTATGTCTTAAAATGTTGGTGTCAGATGTGTGAATCTTGTGTCTGGCAGGTACATGATGGAGAACCAAAAATTATGTGGCTATCAGGACTTCACATCCCAGAGTCTTATCTGACTGCTCTGGTTCAAGCTGCCTGCAGGAAAAACGGCTGGCCACTGGATCTGTCTACGTTGTACACAGAAGTGACCCAGTACCGCAGTGAGGATGAAATCCTGGACAGGCCCAGAAAAGGTAATATGCCAAGACATTAATATTTTGCAGCTTTTCTAGTGAGTAATTTTAAAGACTAACTGCATCACTGGTCTCAGGCTGCTTTGTGTCTGGACTATATCTGGAGGGAGCAGACTGGGACATAGAGAATAACTGCTTAATGAAGAGCAAACCAAAAGACTTGGTTGTTGAACTGCCCATTCTCAGAATCATCCCCATTGAGACATGTCACCTTAGATTGCAGGTGCGGATAAAACTCTCTACACACCTATGCACTTTGTACGGTTTGGATATTTTTTTCTTAGTGTCTGTCATTTCCTTGTGTTTTGGACCCCAGAATACAATGAGGACACCAGTGTACACAACGTCCATGCGAAGGAATGCGATGGGTGTGGGGTTAGTATTTGAGGCAGACCTGTCTACAGCGCTACACCTCTCCCATTGGGTTCTGCAGGGAGTGTGTTTGTGTCTCAACACTGACTGAAGATCTCCCTCAGGCTTAATGAGATGAAAAACTTATCTGTGCATGTTTATCAAATTATCTAGTTAAGGTTATATTATTGTGGTATATCTGATTTCTGCTTTTTATGAGTAGTTGAGAAGTTGCATGATTGCAAGCTATTTTTACACGTTTTGCTGACTTGCACCTTATTTAGTTTTTAAATGTGTTCTTTATCTTTTTTCCCACTAGATGGCAGCACAGAACACTGTTTGCTCTCTGCCTGTTTCTTAAGTACTTAGTTAAATGTTACCTGAGCAATACTGTCACCAGTCTTTTATCCTACAAATGCAAATTAGTTTTCAATTAAACAAATGTTAGTGAACAGTCCATGTGCATCTTGTAGTTTTATTGTTGTGTATGTTTTAATAAAGCGCTTTGACTGTACAGAGTTGTTGTTTCAATAGCAGAACCTCAACTATGATGCTATGAGGAAAGCTTTCCTTTTTACTCAAGTATCTATAGCAGTTTTTTTTTTTCGTTTTTGCAAAATGGGCAGGGCTGTGTGTGTTATTTTACTGTCATGTACAGATCTGGGACAGCTCCACTCAATTGAGGCTGCTGAGCTCAGCAGCAAAGCAGGTAAAGTTACCTCTGAAAAATCAAGACAGCCCCAGAGGATTTGGCCGTTAGTTCAGCAGTGAGGTCACACATGCACACACAAAGGGAAAACTGCAGTACTTTTCAACCATTGCTTGTTCAACATAGGGCTTTAGCTTTTGTTGTGACAGCGCTGCTTTTGTCAGGAATGTTCTACATAGACTAAATTCTGATTGTTTGATGCAAATGAAAGAAACTCTGACAACCATTACCATAAAAATATTATGTTTTCTTTGGTCTGCATCCTCAAAAACCCCGACCCGCACATGAGATCACAAGAATGCATCTCATTACCATTATTATGTAGTCTAATATGGTCCCGTCTGAATTGCAAAGGTTAAAGGTTAGACAGGCCTCTCCTCGGCTTTAACTAGTACGACACTCTTAAAGAGTGAAGATTAGCACGTTTATGACCAAACACAGGAGGGGAAGGATTGTGTTCCCCTGTTGAAAAAGAGGATAGCAAAGGTTTCCTTGTAGTTAATGAAGCTTTATGTGACTGGGAAGATTTAGAGTAAATTCAGCACAATGAAGACAATAGGCAATGCAGCTCTTTCAGTTTAGAAAACAAAAGGGTGGAAAATGGAGGATGTAGAACCTCTTCTCCTAAAGTGACCATGGAGAAAGACAAATAGCAATCTGGGAATCTGTGATACCTGCCTGAAATCACTGCCTGGAGTCCTTAAAATGAAGAAGGTGCTGCCAAAAATGGGAGAGAGGATTCCAAAACGCTGTCTAACTAATGATCAACCCTGCATTTCCACTGGTTATGACGAGTCCACTGGTGTTGAGTGTGGTAGTATTAGTGGTGAGATATGAAAGAAAATGTTAACTTTAGCTGAGTATTAAGCAGCAGGGGCGTAATGCAGTCAGGTTGTATCTTCTGCAGCTGGTGCAGCTTAGCAGAACCACAGGCAGATAAATACCACAGGTCCCAGTTTTGGGTTACATTTACTGTCTAACGGATAATGGCTGCTTTTACAGAAAACCAACCCCAATTGACTCAAAGAGATGCACACTTCCTTTCAAAACTATTTACAGTCCGTGAGTTTTTTTGGATTTCGTTTTTCGCTTGAACGGTTTTATTAGAAATGTACACAAAGTTGTACATATTTATGTACTGGAAATACACATTTATTATTAATATTATTGTTTTGTTTGTTTGTTGTTTTTTTTGCAAGTAAACTTTTAAAACTTGTTGGATTTTCGTTCTTATCCAGTTCCCTTCTTTGCGATATTCCTAAATAAATTAAAATACAACTTATCATCATTAGAGGACATCTTAAATTTTAATCTCGGGATAAATCTTGGTGCCCCGTGAACCTCAGAGTTTAGTGAACAAATAAAATTTTCAAGAACTTATTGTTATGTTAATTTAGAAAAGAAAAAGGATTTAAGATTATTTGACAAGACCTTGTAATAATCGAAAATTATATGTATCACTTTCTAATATGATACCGCAAGAGGCGATAGTATAAACGCTTTAGTGTGTGTGTGTGTGTGTGGGTGTGTGTGTGTGTGTGTGTGGTGCCAAAGAGTTGTTGATTTTGGAGCCACCCTGAGAGGCAGCAGTACCCATAATTCATTCTGTGCGTTAAAGTGGCGTCGCCGTGAGCGCGCATTGTCCTCGGTGCGGGGCAGGGTGAGAAAGACAGACTGAGCTTTTAAAACACCGCAGGAGACTATAAAGCTGCTCCATGCCCGCTGCAGGATCGGACCTCAGACAGGCGGAGGAGAAGGGAGGACGACAGTGTTCAAGGTTCAGCCGCGGGAATCTGAGCTCTGCTCAAGACGCCAGAGTTCGACCCAGTCGTCTTGTCTCAGGGGAGTTAAATCCGGCTGCTTTACGGATGAATTAGCGTCGGACAGTTTTCTACTCATTTCCACTCAGTGATTATGCTGCCTGTCTGACGTTGCCGCCCTGCTTCAGTTTGACACATCTGAGCTGGACCCGCCGGACGGACTCATCCCTAACTGGACCAAGAGTTGGACTCGTTATCGAAAACTGTCCCGGTCCGTAGTTTAAATCCCACACACACAAACACACAAAAAAATGGGATCCCACCAGCTAGACGCGCTTTTCAGGAAAAGTTTGCTGTGGACGGTGCTGATCCTCTGGATGTCCATGTTTGCTAACGGGACCTGGAAGACTGGACTTTACAAAGGATATTCAGCCGGGTCGCAGAAAGCAGCCACTCACACCTCAGTCTACCAGAAAAAGTAAGAAGCGCACCATCTTATAGTCACTTACTTATACCAGTATTTAGCGTTTTAAAATCACTTGTTTACACACATAAAATTATTGGCATCTATTTTGAACCTTGTGCGTGATTCCTTCGCTGCGTGTCTTGGTAGATTTACTCTCCAAACCATCCACCTACCGGTTCATTGTGCTCCTGACAGCTGGTTTCCTTATTCCTCTCATCTTCATTCTGGCCCCCATGTGTCAAATCACCTCAATCAGGAGACGCAGCGCCATCATCTGCTTTCTTTTGCTGTTAGAATTTATTTTAAGGTTCAGCTTTGTCCACAAAATAGAAGCTTTTGTAAGGTCAGGTTCTCCAGAATGAGGGGTTATTGATTTTTAATAAGGAAATTATATTATAAAATGATTGATTGCCTTGTAGGGGTTTCGCTGACAGAGGTGTTTCTGAGCAACACCTCTGTACTCAAAGGGCAGATTAGGTCAGTGTAAGAGTTCAGTACAAAGATGAGAGGAAATGTATTTTCTACAAATAAGTATTCATAGGACTTTTTCAATTTTTTGTCATATTGCAACTAGAAACCTAAATACATTGTATTGGGTTTTTGATGGGATAGAACAACATGAAGTACCACATGCTTATAATTTCAGATTCAAAAATACTTTATTGCTACCAAAGGGAAATTAAATGTTGTAACTCATATCAGTTGAAATTTCTTCAGTTATTGTAGACAGTGATGACGGTTGGCAGGAAAGATCTCCCCAGCAGGTGACAGCAGAAAAGATGATGCTCTCAACAGACTTATAGACAGTCTGCAGCATCTTTCTGCAAACCTTGAAGAATCTTAGCTTCCTCCAGTCTGCTCTGTCTCCTCTTATAGACGGCTTCACTGTTGCGTCTCCAGTCCAGTCTGTTGTCCAGGTGAACATGGAGGTATTTACATTCCTCATCCACTTTCACTTCTTCTCCCATGATGGAAATAGGGTTTGGTCTAGCCCTTTTCTTCTGAAATCTACAATAAACTCCTTTGTTTTGATCACATTCAAGATTAAATTATTGTACCCTCACAATGACACACATGTACACTTCTTTGCTGTCTCATCTTAATTTAATCAAAAAGAAATGTTTTTTTTCTTTTTTACAAAATAGTTCTACTTTTTAAGGTTCAAGGTTTTTTTCAAGTCTTGCCAATTATGTTTAGACCTGAACTTTGACTGGACTATTACAAAAAATGGACATTGTTTGCTCTAAGTTGATCAATTTGGCTGTATGTTTAGTGCTGCTGGTACTAAACTACTACTCAAACTACTTGCTAGTCTTTTGCAGCCAGTAACAAGGTTTTTCTGCTACTACTTTGTATTTTACGTTCTTTTATTGTCTCACAAACCTTGACTAGATTTCTCGTTTCTGCTGAAAATAAGCAGGCCCACAACACCATACTGCCACCACTATCTGTCTACAGAGATACAGTGTGTCTAGAGTGCCATTTTTTCCCGCACACACATTTTGCTATAGTAAAAAACTAAATTTTTGTCAAATTTATTCAGAGTATTTCTTTCGACTTGTCTGTTTTGCCTCCCTACTTGACTATGACAAACTGCATTGCCATTGTGGGACTTTTTATGGCTTTCTTTCAACAATGTGCTTTTCTTGCCCCTCACAAATAAGCTTAGTTTGATTTGACAACAGATTCTCCCACCTGAGCTGCGAATTTCTGCAGCTCCTCCTGAGTTACTAATGGTCTCTTGGCTGCTTCTCTGGTTAATGCTCTCCTTGTCCTCTCTGTAAGTTTAGGTGGACGGATTAGTCGATTTGCAGATGTGCCGTTCTCAGGTGATGCAGGTCGAACGGTGCTGTGTGGGATAATCCTTTCTAACATAACAACACAACTTCCATTCTTTGGTCTCCATGAAGCTTCGTCCACCACCTCGCCTCTTGCGCTCCCCTTGTCACTCGCATCCAGATGTTTGTTGACGTGTTTATCAAACACAAGCCGCTGGGACACCACAGCATCTGGGCTTGGTTTGGGAAGATGTCAGCGCTTGTGTGCAGGAAAAAAGCTGCTGCTGTTCTGAATCAGCCGCTGTCCTTAGAAAGGTCAGAGAGTCTGAAGCGAAATGAAAGGAGCAGGACGTCTCAGTTTGGTCTGGTGTTACTGTGTATGCACCAGTTAATGGTGTCAACAAGCCCATCCGGAGGCAAAAAACAATTTCTCATTGTTTGTCCATAGCAGCCAGGGGATAAACGGATCTAGAGTAATTTTCTGACATGTTATGTCACTCGGTAGAAGTCTTTTTCAGTGATTATTATACTTCAGAGCATCACTATGCTACTAGGGTAGATAATTCTTTAGTTCTGGAGTTTTGACACGGTTGGAGAGCCTCTCATGTTCTGTGAGCATCTAATTCCTCGCCTTGCTTATTCATTGAAATGAAGGCTACTGCAGGTTTAAACAAGACAGCCTTTGATTTTGTCTTTTCAAATAACCTTAAATGCATCTACTGCTCCACTGACAGCTGGCTACATTCCTGACAGACTACTTATTGGATTAAACCACATGTGTCAAACTCAGGGCCCGGGGGCCAAATCTGGCCCACTATAACGTTTTATGTGGCCAAGATAACCACTGTGTGCTGAAATACTGCTCTATCAATCAAATCAAATCAGTTTTTATTTGTATAGAGCCAAATTAAGTCAATGTGAAAATATTTTCAATATTGTTTTACTCTCTGAATACAGAGACAACCATTTATTGAAATACTAACAATTTGTTTATGGATGGTTTTATCAATACATTCTGCATCAACCTGCCCTTTATGGACATTCATGATCTTAATGTGGCCCAAAGTGAAAATGAGTTTGATGTCTGGATTGAACAGACTCTCATAACCATCAAAGGATGATATTTATTAGCATCTCCAGGTGTTTTATTGCTTAAAGAAATAATCCCAGCCTAGAGAAACCTATCTTTCCATAGAGGAAAAATAAAGTGAGAATTAGAGGTTGATAGATGTGCGAATGCTCTACTCACTGTCAAACGGAGGAGTTTGTACATGCAATAAGTATATGACATGTTTGAAATTGTTAATATTGCTTGGGTTTTACTTTTGCATGGTATTCATGCTTTGTAAACTTTTTCAATCTCTGTCACGGGACATCCACAAACTAAAACGTATTTTATCTGGATTTTTATTGGATAGACCAACACAATATAAAACATAATTGTGAAGTTGAAAGAAAACTGCATGGCTTTCAAAACATTTTCTTCAACTAGAACTCTAAAAAGCGAACTCTTTGGTCATGATATGTGGATCATGATGTAGACTTCCGTCCTAGTAGAGTTGGACTCATAAGATGAGAAGCTCCATCATCGAGTGTTATATTGGAGTGGAGCTGCTGCTCTACGTTGAAATAAGTCAGCTGAGCTGGTTCATTCATCAGATCAGGATGCCTCCCTATTAAAGGTTTACTGAAAACATCACACTGATGGGAGACGCCCAGGACAGACCCAGTTCTTGCTGGAGGGAGTCTCCATCCCCTCTGGCCTGAAAACATTTTGGGATTTCCCTGAAAGAGCGACAGAGTGTTTCTAAGTGGAGCAATGTCTGGGTTTTCCGTAGGGATCTATTGCCATAATTAAATCTCTGATCACCATATCCAAGTTAAAAACCCTCTAAAGAACAGCTCTCCATGGTTTGTGTCAGTTGAGTCTTTTTTTTTTTTTACACTCATTCTTAAAACACTAGAAAACGCACAAACCCTTCACAGACAGAGGGAAAGCTCAGGTGTCCAAATCAGAAAACTCAAAACAGACAAAGACAAATGACTCTTCTTTGTCTTTGCTGAAAGAGTCACTTAGCTCTGACTTTGAGGACCTGTGCTGTTTTGATGATGCTGCACACTGACCACAGTATTCTGGGCTAACTTATTATTTGTTAACTCCTCCAAAAATAAAGACTAAATATAACTAATGTCAGGTCTATTTTTTCAGAGCACCAGGAATGTAGAGCTCATTAATTTCACCTTGACTCGCACTCTTTATTTGTCTTTTTGTCATTTTATGTTGAACCACATTTATCTTAAGCCTCCCCCTGTCTCCCATGGGACCAGCGCTGCTTTGTAATTGTCTTTTTTCATTTCTTTGCTCCTGTCGGAGTTTGAGACCTTTAGGACAAAATGACCTCTTCTTTCCTTTAGCCATTTGCTGCATCAGTCTTTTCTCCTCTTTTCTCCCCTGAGTGTTTTCCACTGACAGAAATCTAGAAAAATTCTCTCTTCACTGCATTAGCTTTAGTCCCTCTTCTGTCTTCTCCTGCTGTTGAGAGTAGATGTCTGGATGGAAATGTTTTTCTACCAGAGAATCATCTGTGTTTCGATTTCGGTTCACATCGCAGTTGTTCCTCCCAGATTTTTTCCCTCTTGCACAGTAAGGAGTAAGTGTAAGCATGCAGCATGTCTGGGTGAAATGAGGGCACGCTCTTTAGCTCCAATGTACCTTATGAGCTTTTTCTTTGTTTTGCATCCTGTCTGCATTTGCATACATTAGAAATAAGAGTTCATTTCCCTTTTGTTTTGTCTTCTCCATCACTTGGCGTCTGCAGCGCTGAGGAACAGATGGGACAAAGCTGTGATTTCTTTCTTAACTCTTGGCTGTGGCTATGTGCGACGGAGACGGCGGATGATTTATTTAGCTAGGGCCTATAGCATTCAGAGTGTGCCATGTGTGCTTTGAGACCTGATACTCACTGAGGGCCCACTTGGTGTTTTGCCAATGAAACAGCATGGTGCTGGTGGGTTTCACACTTCATAACACACTGGTGCCTCCACTAAGGGGAAGGTGTTGACTATGAACCATTTAAGAGTGAAGGATTTAGTGCTGCGAGCACCTGTGCTCCTTGTTTTCAGCATCTTGTCAGGAGAAGATGAGTTTGCGATATGTCTTTATTGCACTGACCACAGGTACAGATATGGTTTTTTTATTAATTCAACTTTTCTCAGCTATAAGAGCTGAGATAAGAGCCATTGTCTTCTTCACACATGTGAGGACAGCCTGCAGTTTAGTTATTGCTGTGGAGCTGGAATTGAAGACGCTATCAAACAACCTACTTTACCAAACCCACTGTCATCTGGACAAAACGGGCAGCAGTGTGAGGACTGTGTTTTTTGATTTATCCAGTGAATTTAAGGGTGCCGCAGTGGTGCAGGGGTAAAGCACACGTCACAAGTACGAGTCCCGACCTGGTGACCTTTGCCGCATATCTTCCCTCTCTGTAATTACCTACGTTCCTGTCTGACCATTCTCAAATAAAAGCCACTAGAGCCAATAAAACCTTAAAAAACTGACCACAGTTTGTGAGACTGAAGGACCGTGTGTCTAATTAGATGGTCAGCAACAGAGGACCACCACAGGGGACTCTACTCTCATCATTCTTTTTCATGCTGTACACTTCAGATTTTCAGCACAAGTCAGACTCCTGTCATCTACAGAAACACTCGGAAGACTCTGCGGTTGTCTGATGGTTCAGAGAAACAATCATCTTATAGCAAATATAAGAGCACCCCTCCCACTCAGCTCCTCCAGACTAGCGTCAGTCTCAAATACTAAGCAATTAACTCTGCTGAGATTATTGCATTGCATAAATTACTTCTCAGTGTAATGCTCCTAAGAACATTGTAAATAACTTAATGGAGAGACGTTGTTGTGATGATGCGCTAAATTCAAGAGCAGGAGCTCCTTAAAGAGACAGAGACCCAATTTCAAGGTGTTAAATTGAGAAGTCAAAATTCTTTTAAAAAGAAATTGTATAATATTTTTATCACAACTGAAGGTAACATAGTTACTTGATTGTGCTATAAACTATCACTGTGTGTCTGGAAAATACATACTGTAATCCCGCTTCTTTGTATGTGATCAACATACAGTGAAATTTACAACAAACAAAACACTTCAGAGTACTTCTGTTTGGCATAGAGGGACCTAACTGTGGCATTGGGGATTTTTTAATTGAAAATATGTATTACTTAAAAAGAGAATAAGTGTAAAATATATATATAGTTTTTTTTATTTTTGTGTAAAATTGTACAACTGAAATAAATATTAATTAATCTTAGATTTTTTCACACATCTTCACTCAACGTGTTAAATGTCTGCATGCTAATATCTTAAGACCGCTTTAATGTTTATATAAGTCAAGCAACTGTTCAGAACTATATTCCAATATAGTTCTGAATGAAACAAGACCTCAGTCTTGTTTCATTTATTGGAGCAAACACTGTGGGAATTTCCTTTTTACCTACAGCGTACTTGCAAAGAGAAGGAAAACGGGGAGACCATAAACCCTTCCCCCAATTTCCTCCATGTAACCCCCGGGAACCGCCTGTGTCGTTCCCAGGTGAAACCTCCTGTCGGCCTGGGAAACTCAGACGTTTATCTGTTGGGTTGGGAGGAGTCACAGTTAGGACCTCATCTTATAGTGAATATAATTTCCTCTACCTGGGAAATATTTTTAAAGGCATAGATTTTCTACCTGTAATTTGAGAAGTAACTGTATTGTAATGTTAATTTAGGGTGTATTAAAAGGATGAATAGATCAAGATGTATTAAACCTAGACATATATTTGTGTAATGTGGGGTAAGAATTCAGTTTTAGTTTTAAATTGTTCTTTTTTTTTAATCAAAATTGTGTTTATTTAGATTAATTTGGAAAAGTAATTCTCCTTCAAAAGTTTTATAAACGCTGCATGGGTGGGAAGAAATCAAAATGATTTCAGAATTCCTAGAAAAATGTGTATCTTCATGTCAAAAGTCAAACCCATTGAGCAGAACCAGAACATCAGTCAGCTCACGTGTGTGTGTGTGTGTGTGTGTGTGTGGCCAGCAGAGCATGTGGGGGTTGTTAAAGGGAGCAGCTTCACATCCTTTGCCTTCAGCGGTTTTTGTTAATGTAAACTGTCTCTGATGCATACAAACATATGGCCGAACATATTGACAAACAGAACAGCCCATTCGTCCTGGATACTCCCTGGCAGCAGAACACACGAAGCTTGGTCTTTGCGCTGCGGGCTGCGAGGTCTGCTTTGTGGTTTCAACAGCTTCCGTCTATACACAATCCATCGATTGTGTAAAAACTGATCATGCTAATTGTTCCCTTATTTCTCTAACAGCTTGTCATTCAGCAGCTTTCCCAAAAAATGTTTTCTCATAAATGACTGCCATGTGATTTGTGATTAGAGAGATGGGTTCAAATGTTGGCTTTAAAGCTAAATGTTTCTCGGAGTCGTCTCCTGTGTGATGTCAGGAAGAGACATTTTGCTCCTCTTAAAAAGAGGATAGCATTTATCTAAACCTATTAGTTCTCAGTGTTTTTATATCTTTTACACAACCAGATGTCTTTTTTTTAAAGACTGCTACATTGAAAAAGTATCACTTTATGTTTTGGGTACCTGCACTGTAATCACGGGTCTCTAAATCATCTGCATGGTTTAGTTTCTCAGTAGCAACAGTGAGTCCCAGTAATGTCTTAGAAGCCATCTATGGGAAGGCGGTGAACTCGTGACCCGGCTGTAACCCGTGTTAAAAATCCACTCCAGAGAAACTCCACCTCCTCTGAGACCCCAGCGCAAGCGGATGTGCATTGATAGAGGACCAAAGTCAGTGTAAATACAGCCCTCAATGCACTAATTGGGAAAATTGTGGCTGATTAAAACCATGTAAACACCATGAGGAAGTCTCAAAACAAAAGGGCGGGGGAGGGAGGAACAAAGAAAACCAACTGGGGCTGCATGGGTAATTAGCTTTTGCGACAGCGTGTGATTGAAGACGTTCGTCTCAGCCAAGTTAAAGAATGTGATTTCGGTTTTTATCTACAAGCAACGAATGTTCATTCTGCCCTCATTTACAATTTGTATCTCTGTTTGACTTGCCTGTTTGTTTCTGCAGGAACTGGTGTCCTCATACAGTAACCAAGACAGTGACCTGCCAGGTGCAGAACGGGACGATCCTCCAGCGGGTCTACCAGACCTGCCGCTGGCCGCAGGGATGCTCTGGAGGCAGGTGAGAGGTCAAGGGGACCTTATGGCCCCCGCTCCGCAACACCATCATAAACCTTTGATCTTCATCTCTTTGAAAACAGACACAATTCAGTAATTATTTAGTTCATACATTTTTACAGATGCACCGTGTTACATAGGAGTTGAAAGCTCAAAAAGGACAAAACAGAGCAACTTTGTAGTACTTTGTCCAGGCTTCCTGTTATCTGCTTTACAGGGTTAGTTTGGATTTTTGGAAATTAGGTTTTCTGAAGTACTTACTGGTAATAGTTTTCTTACCTTCAGTGGAAAGATGTAATTTCACCTTGAGCTTGAGGGAAAATTAAGGAACTAGCTACTCAGATGTTGGTATAAATCCATCTGTCAGTCAGGATGATTTTCAACCAACTACGAGACCTGGCAAGTACATGAGCATACTTTCTAAACATATCTTTATTTATTATGTATGAAAATTAAAAGGCTACCATTGGGCTAAAGCGGTCATGTGACAGATTCAACCAAAGTAACTCTCCATAGAAACACAGATGTTGTCCTGCTTAACAACAGTTCATTGTGAAATTGTAGGCTATCTATATCTGCTAACGTGTTTTCTGTCTGACTAGATTTTAGCCATTCAGACGTCAAATAGAGCATCTTCCTGACACAGATAATGAAGTTATAATCTTACCGTTATTTTTGGTGAATCTCACCAACTTTCCACCTCACTGAACATGTTTTAAAGAACGTCTTTTCACCTTTCACTTTCAGTCACATTAAACCAACTTAATCTTTTACACTTTAATTCAGTGAAAGTGGGGGGATTGAGACAGTTCAAATCCTTTTGCTTCAAATGTGCTCTTGAGAAGTCTTTGAAGGACCAGATCGTGCTACGCCTCCACCCACACAATACAAAGGAAGTGGGGAACCCGAACCCTCCCTCCATGTGAATGTGAAAAGCATAGGGGAAGAAATTATAGAATTACAATTCAACTCTATTGCAATCTGTTTTGTAAACAGATTTTATAAAAGAACAGATAATAGTAGGTTGATATAGATTTAGAAACCTGATTCATTCAGTGCTGAGAGTAACCAGACACTTTGTAAAACATTTCAGGGCCATTCGACTGGAGTCCACGAATAAGAGTTAGAGCTGTTCTCCAAGAAAGACTATAAACTCTTTTAATGATTGCGTGTGAAATGATGAGTTACCTTCTAAAGTCTTGAGTTTTATGTGTATCTGCATTTATAATTGGGACATTCATAATACTAACTGTACAGCAGCCCTACTCTTCAATACACATTTTTTTTATAGAGATGCACTAATCCCAATTTTACCCCCAGTGTTTGATTTTAAACAGATTAGGCCTGCTGATACCCGACTATGACGCTTTCCTCTTAAATTGCACCCAACGTTGCTCTGCTTTATTTTACTTAATTTTATACACCTAATGCATACCAAAAATAGCCAACTTTAAATCTTCTTTACTTTGTAACAGCGTCCACTACGAACAGTGCTGTGGTCATCATAAGTTGGAATTGAGGTACGGTATGTTCATCGATAGGAAGAAGACCTAAGTTTTACCTTTCAACTGGCCAATCAAGCTAAAAGTCAACAAACTCTTGCCAATATTTGTTTGTTGGTGCATCTTTATGAGTAAGATATTTGTCTCACGTGACAGACTTTGAACAAAATATGTAATGATAATTTTGACAGGTGGCTCAGATGCACAGAAAACAAGAAAATGAGAGTAAACAGTTGATTCTAATCACACTTATCTGTTTGGTGTTTTTCAGCTATAAGACAGTAGTGAGACCATCTTACAAAGTGGTGTACCGCACTGTGACCTCACTCGAGTGGAAATGCTGTCCAGGATTCAGTGGCACCGCTTGTGGAGAAGGTAGGAGATGACTAAAGGAGGATTTTTTTTTTGGAATATGGACATGATTAAAAAATGACAGGAGTGAACACTGGGACCTTTTTCTTTTACTGTTTTCATTTTCCCCATCTCTTTCTCATCTGGCTGACTCATCCGTCCCTATTCCTCTTTTTTCATTAAGGCCTCATAGCCAGCATACAGTATGTGCCCTCCGCTGTGCTTGTGCAAGTAATACTTTTAAACAGGAGTGATTTCCATTAAGCTTATATAAGGCAGCCTCTGTCCCTTAAATGAAGTTACGAAATAAGAGGCTGTGGCCTCCTCGGGGTGAGTCAAATACCTCGGCTCTGTTAATCAGCTGTAATGTCTCTATTCCAGCAGTAAATTTAGCCTGTCAAGGCTTATTCTATTCTGTGGTTTTCATTTTTATGATCCAGCTGGAACCAACTCTTCATCTTCTTAAAGTGCCATGCTCCCAGAACTGTTTTCATTTCTCAGCTCACACACACACACGCCCACGCATGCACACACACTCGTAGAGCATAATGACTTTCCCTGGCACTAGTCTGCAGGTCTCGGCCGTCTGGGGAGGAGGGTGGGGCATCTGTTTATGTCGTGACCCGGAGCTTGAATGGGTGTAACATAAATTGTCAGACCATGCATGACAAAGGACAATAAATGTTTACAGTGGTTAAAGTGGTCACTTTTTTGTGGTGATGAAAACAGAGGCTGTATACTTCTTTTACGCTCGCTCTCCCAGGTGAACCCTCCCTCTGGTCTGCGGTCTGCTGCAGCACAGCTTCAGTTTAAGAAAAATATCTCCTCTTTCCCCGCTTGCTTAAACGTACACACGCCGAAACCACCCAAATGCACCGCCTGATTTAAACCCTCCCCACTCTCGAAAGGCTAAAAACACATTCTCAGTCAGACAGCGCAGACTTTACTTAACAAAAGGAGAAAACACACAGAGTGAAACTGGGAGGAAATTATCCAGTTAAGTTGTTGCTAGAGGAGATTCCACCCCCCTCGGGTTGTCATGGCAGTGGGGGTCTACCAAGCCAGCGGGGATGCTGGGATTAGCCACTTATCAGAGCGTCGTTCCGGGTGGCTCAGATCACAGACGCTGCTGAGTAGCAGTGACAGCTCCCATTCACGGGGCTTTTACTCCTCTGCACTGTGGATGCCATCCAGGGCCACCGGCACTTTGTTCTGCTCCTGCCTCGTGAGCAGAACCTCGTGCCAGCGGAGAACCTGATACCACACTGCTGTCTGTCTGGTTCTGCTACTTAAGGAGAAACAAAGGCTCACTGCCACAGGGGCGAACCTGGAGGCCAGACCCTGCTTAAAGTCTGAAACCATAGTGTTGCCAAGTGAAAGTAAGGCTGCAGTTCAATGGGTGTAAGTTTGAAATCACATCTTCAGAAAACCAATGTGGATGACAATGAGGACCTCTTAAGACTTGGAGTGCATCTGATTTTAAAAAGTCATAAGAATCTAACGTTGAAAGGGACTTATTCATCTTATGAATTAATGATTTCAATTTTGTGTATTTTTTAGATCTCTGTTTTTCTGACTGTTTTTTTAAGCCCTTTTTACTATTTTTTTTTTACAATACCTACCTAGGTACACCTTTTTTTATTAATTAAATAATGCCTGGTGTAAAACTAATATAACATTTAAGAAAAGGAACACTGCATGATGGTGTGGGGCTGCGCTGCTGCTTTAGGACATTCTGCACCTTGTTAATGTCCAATAATTGGTTTGTGACCATAAACTCATCTGCACTTAAATTATGTAACAAGACAATGATTCAAAGCACACCAGCAAGTTTTTTTCTCTGAAAAGTTAAAAGTAAAGTAGGGTCCTATTCAAAGTCTGGAATTAAAACCAATTGAGATTCTGCAGCTTGATCTTTAACAGAAAGTTTATGATCGAAAACTCTCCCACTGTTTCCAAATTAGAACAGTTCTGCAAATAAATAGGGCCCAAAATTCACCCACAGCTGTGTAAAAACTCATTGCCAGTTGTCACTAACACCAGCAATCAAAGTACAATTACTTTGATGAGCTGAAGCAGCAAACTGGAAACAGACAAAGTGACAAAAGAAAAGCAAAAGCAGGAGAAAGCTGTAAAGGACCAGATGCTTCAAGGCACTGTGTATGTAGGGTAGCCAGTGTATTTCAGTCCTTTTGTGAACTTTAATAATCATTCATCCATCGTCTGGCCCCGCTTATCCTTGCAGGGCCTCAAGGGGCCCGGTTCATCTCCAGCAGTCATTGGGTGAGAGGTGGGTTACACCCTGGACATGTCGCCAGTCAATCCCAGACTTTATAAACAATGTGACAAGTTAAGTTGTGTCTCTGCCTTTTGTAACTTTTGTGTTTTCGGGCTAAGCTTTACTCTGGGAGTGGCTTAATGATGGGAAGTTGCAATATATCCAGCATCAGTTCAGACAGCATGAGAGCTAGATGCCTCTGTTTCAGATCGGAGTGGACGAATACTTTTTTACTGCCCTTAAGATGTGAGAGGAAACTCTCACCCCTCCGTGTTGGTCAGTATGTGTAACTCCACAGGTCCGGTCTGTTAAATATGACATGTCTCTGTTTCAGTTTTGGATTGTCTGTCTGTACAATCAGAGCAGGACTGTACAGATTGCACAGCTTCGAGACAAGAGTTTGCTTTGACTATGGCAGCAATTTTTTTTAGCCCAGAACGAGGGGCTGTAAGATCCAAAGATTACATCACATAATTACTGATAGACAAAAGTACGTAACAGTGTAAAATAACAGTCCAAGAGGCAGGCATCTTTCACATTAGCTTTCTTTCTCTTTTCTCTCTCACCCCAAACTCTGAACTTGGCTGGAATTCCAGGTCACTGGTGTAATTACTGGGTCTTAATTGTTTTCTATGAGGTTTGGGAAATATTGTCTTACTTCTGAATCTGGAACACAATGCTCTTTATCTCTGATTGAGCCAAAAGGGGGGAAAAAAAATGGGGCTAAGTATTTGCAGATGGAAGCACTTTCATTGCATGCCAGAAACAGGGATTTAATGTATGCCTGTTTGGCTTTGGCATACCAAGAAAGTAAATGCTAGTTTTCAGTGGGGATATCTCAGCTTATGCCACGTTTAACACAAATATCAAAATTGCACCTCATTTAGAGGCAATTTTGTGATGAGAATATCAAATTTAGCCCTTAGAAGCAGCATTATTATATTAGAGCTGACCTGAAATGCCTCAGGAAAGGGATGAAGGGTGATTGCACTCTCAGCAGTCGTGTCTGTGAATTTATTAGGTTAACATTTTGGACTTTTTTCTCCCATCTGCTGATTTTGATAGATTTTCAAAAGTGTGAAGATGACACTTTACACAAGCAGCACTTAATATGTTGGTTCGGATTCTGATTTATCAACCAAAAGCACTCGAAAGGAATATGGTGGCAGCTTATCGCAGGAGGAGGCCGTCGTTCAGGAAACGTATGGGGGAATGTAGAGTTAAATTAGCACGGCTGTCAAATCTTTACAGGTTTGAGAGGAGGAACTGGGGGGGGGGGTACCCCATCTAGTCATATCTTGCCGCCGAGCGGAGGTTGCGGTTTTTGGGTCACAATTATGGCATGACCGCGAGGCAGAGGCACGCTGTCAGTAATAAGCTGGAGAAATGTAATCTGTGTTTTCACAGCTCAGAGCAGCTTATCTCAGGCCTGTACGCTAAAACCCCGCGCTTCAAACATCAGTCAGCTGCAGCTTGCTGTTTGCAAAGGAAGAGTGGTGGTGCGTGGAGGCCGGCGCACAGTATGTGTTTGCCAGAGTCAGCGTGTGGGTGGGAGAGCGAGGCGTCGAGGATTTATATACAGTGAGGGATGCAGCTGTTCTGTGTGATTAGCTGCTTTAGTGGCTGCAGGTTTTAGTAGCTGTGAGTGGAGGAACTCCACCCTGAGGTCTGAGGAGATGACCTCAACTCTAACCGCTGCTAGACCACACGGATCTGCACTGTCAGAGTAATAACGCAGAACTTCAGCACCTCTATGTCCAGCTCGCCTCTGCTATTTCCAGTCACATTTCCAGACGTCCTGTGCATTTGGATTAGCAGGTGTTCCATAGTCTAGGTTATTCTTTCTTGTTCCGGTTGATTCTGATGTGAGGTGTTGTTGCACGCTCAGGCTTTCTCTCACATGTTTGAGAAGAAGAGAATATTCAGCAGACAGCTCACATGCAGAGTTATTTAAATGGACGACTAGTGCAAACTGGAAACAGTCAAAGTTGAGACAAACCAGGCCGAAAGATAAGATTACACTGAAAGGTGTCCAGCACAGTCACCCTGTGCTGGCAAGCCCAGAGGAACATTACCTCCATTAAGCAACACACATAAGTGTCAGCCAGACATAAAAATAAAAAAAATATATAACATTTTTCCTTCTTCTCTTCTTTCTTCTCTGTTTTATTTTGTCATTAGAAAGTAATTACCGTAAAAGATTCAGAGATGTTAAGGTGGGAACTGTGTCCTGTAGATATGTTCAGTTCTCTGGGACCAAACACTGGAAAAATACCACAAAGCATAAATCAAATATTAAGATTTTATGTGACAGAACAACACAAAGTTGTGGCTTAGTGTAAACCAAAATGAAAAATGAATGATTTAAGGCATGTAAATACTTTTACTTCATACTTATGGAGGAGATATATTTAAATTGACACAATGTTACTGTGAAAATGGCTTTATTTTACTCCAATAACACATAAAGTTGCTTTTTTCAGGTATAATATTCATGCAGCCTAACTACAATTTTCTCTCTTTATTTTGTTCATTCAAGAAGACGAGAACAAAATGTTGAGTTACTCTCTGACGCAACCAGATCAGTTTTTAGGCAAATTATGAAAACATATTTTCATGTCCTTTTGTTATTTTGATTTTTTTACCTCATCGCTGAGCCTCTCCCACTTTCTTCTTATCCAAAATAAAAACCTGTAAATCTAAGGGAATACAGCTGTGCAGTCCTTTCACCAGACCTTCGTTAAAGTTTCATGCACCCTTAGCCTCAATTCTGAGTTAAAGTTTATGTATCTGGGCTCCGGACTGGAAATGTCTCTTCTGCTTACTGATTTATTTACGATTTCGCAAGACTTCCAGTGAGAGAACACAGAAAACTGCTTTTCCTGCAGTCAGAGGGAAACGAGGCACGCACTCAGCGTTGCATGAAACTTTGAAGGATGGCAATAGACACGCAGAGAAACACACGAACACAGGAGTAAAACGCAGGCTTTTCCTCTCGGCGCTTGATGCCTGAGTGGACTGAAGTGCCTCCTGACAGATTGCCCCATCATGAGCAATAAGAGGAAAGATGTTATCTCCTTTTTTCGTCCCACTGATAATCAAACTAAGTGACCCAAAGACAAATGCTGCAGTTAGAAAGAAAAACCTTTTAAAAAAAACTTTTTTTAGCTTTTTAAATCCTCCCCATGGGTGAAGGTGTGGAATGTACCTCCTTCACTAAAACTGCATTAACTCCATCTGCTCCCTTCTTTCATCTCATGACCATTTGTAACCATGCATATATATACTGTAGTTTTGCAGGATGTAGGTGCCACATATTAACACAGCACCACTGTTCTTAGTTGGACTGTGAGACAGTAATGAACCATATTTGAACGTCGTTCTTGGGACAATGGCAGCATTGATGTAGCAGGTAGACTCCCTGCAGCTGATGAGTTCAAAGGATCTAATCTGAGAGCTGGAAATCCCTCCAACAACCGTGAATGTTTTAAATCACATTATAAGGTACATACTGACTTCTGCTGCTGGATTATAAATCAAGCTACTGTAGAAAAGTTTCCTCCTTTGTCCAATGCATTTTTTTCAGTGGTAAAAACCAGTTTCTTGTTTTTTTTTAAGCTTAAATATGACTTAGGACTCAGCTGATGTGTATTTAGAGCTACTTAATTTTACTATTAAGTAAAATTAACTAATTTTACCTAAGTATAAAGTAATTATAAGTACTTAATAGTACAAAGAAGTTGACTTCTCTGTGAAGTCAACTTCTTTACAGAGGAGTTGACTTACGACAGCAAATCAATCTTTCTTTTCTTTTTTTTTTAGCTTGATCAGCCTTGACTAAAAATCGAGGCAATAATCCGGAGCCATTAAGGTATGAGAACTTAAAATCTCAACACTGTAACCATTTTGTCTTTGTTTTAAAATAGTAGTAAAGCCCTATTTTACAACAGCTGGTTTTTCACACAGTGTGACATCTCCTCTGCTCTGACTCTAAATTATTAATGACAGATTATGACTGGCAGTCAAAAAAACAAAAAAGAAGCTACAAATTCTCTTCTTGCATTAAAGTTCTTAAAATAAGAATTGACTAAAATTGCTGTTTGACTAAAACAGCAGAGGAACAATTGGATTTCATCGACAAAATTTAGATTGATGTACTTGTATAAGCAACTAACATACTTTTAATTCAGCTTTGGAAATGTGGTTCGGTTTGATTAATTCCTGGGCCGCACAGAAATATTGTCTTGTTTAAGGGTTGCAAAAACGATAAGTTGGTATTTTTAAGAATTCCACATAAACCATAAATATTCATGTTACATATAGCTACCCAGAATTTCTAATTTGTCAGATTAGACACAGACTCCCTTTTTCATACTCTTACATCAGTCAGTTGCAAAAATTTCCTGTGCAACGCTGTAACCTCTCCCTTCACTGCTGCCTCTGCCCGTCTGCTTAGAGATGACTAGAGCAGAAAAATAAAAAGTACAATAACTTTCTTGGATCAGCCTATGGTCATTGTAGTTCTTTTGTCGCTGTAATAAGTTCATAAACACATATGGAGCCACATCAGAGGAACCTCGGTGTTGTGGCTCAGTGGGTGGGGATTTTATGAACCTGAACTACAAACCTTCTCCCAGCCAGAGTACACTTAAGCGCAAACAGACCACCACATCACAGCCGTCTTGTTGTGACAACATCTTTTATGGCCCCTTGCCCTCCAACCCTCTGGCTTTGGGTTCAGTTTCCCACCAACCAAGCTCTTTACTGGTAGTTGAGCTTTTCCTGAGGTCATGGCTGTGGGTACTTCTTTTGTTTTAGTATCCAAACGTTAAAACAGATCAAAATATTGGCCGTTTTTGAAGTGAGAACAATGGAAGCAAGACTAGATGACCAAAGAGGTTGATATTCCATGTTTGTAGCGATTAGGCGGTTAGTAATAAAGTATTTATATTTAATGAATGTTTTTGCATCTTATCACGATACAATCACAAACTTCAGTGTGTTTGAAAAAATGTGCAAAAGTGTGATATTTGAGGAGAAATATGTCATTGCAGTTAGAGTTGCAAGTTATTTGACCTTCATAGATAGCCCTGTGTTTAGCTCCATCTGTTTTCTCGTGAACTCTGACCTCCTTCTCTGTGTCTGAATATGATGCTACCATCACCATGATGCTGCCATCACTGTGTTTTAATGTGGTTTGTATGTAGGCCAAGGTGATGGATCTTTGTATCATGCAACCACATGTTTTTCCACGTGTCCCTTTCATGGCTTGCAGCAAACTTTGACGACTTTATGAGAAACATCAACTGCTATGATATTACAAAACACCCAACAGTCTAACTGTTCATGGATATTGGTTAAGGTTAATTTAAAATGCTGTGTTTTAGCATTTTAAACATTTAAGTATCTTCTAACTAATTGATATTTGCAGGTTTATTTGATCAGGCTGTAGTGAGATCAGGCTCTCTACAGCTTTTTTTTTTGTTGTTGTTTTACTTGCTTAGACCATTCTAGAGCCAAAAAGTAATGCGCTTATGTGTCTGGATGTTTTGGGTTTAATTTTTGAGAGTCTTGGTGTTCAATTCAATTTGACTTAATTCAATAAAACTTTATTTATCCCCTAAGAGCAATTAAAAAGGTGCAGAGAGCAGCAGCAGTACATATAAACACAGACATAATGGCGTAAAAACAGCTTTAAAAAGTGCAATAAACAAATTAATGCTAAACAGAATTAGAATTGGTAAAATTGACAAATAGTTTTAAGCAAGGGTGGATCAGAGTTCCTTTTTTTTCCACTTTTAGAGTCACATATTCACACATATTGTGTGGAAATAAGGGGCTCCACACATGAAGCAACAACGAAACGGGTCATACGGGTTATTAATAAAGCTGGTTACTATCGACATACAAATTTACTGTTTATAAAAATCTGCTACCATGAAATTTTCTGATTTGGTTTACTACAAAATGATGTAAATAATGTTTAGATCAAAATTAAGTTTACTGCCAATTGGGGTGCAAAGAATGAATTGTATGAATCCAAATCTGATTTAGAACATGTTTTCAACTTTGCAAGCTAAAAAAAGAGGTAACAAGAAAATCTTTTGCTGTCATTGGAATTAAATTATGGAATAATGAAAGCATGGACTTACGAGAGTTTTCAAAGAAATGGATGAGAAGGAAAGTATTTGATGGCTATAAGGGAACATAACTTCAAATTGTTTTGTATCTGTTTTGGCTTTGGATTTTTTTTATTTTCTTTTATGTTTCTGTGTAGAGAGAAGCGATATGTGTTTTTTTTTTTTTCATATGTTGTAATTATCTATGAAGGGCTAACTTGGTTAAACTTGATGTAAAGGGCAGACATAAATATAAGGCTTGTGCCTCTTCAGTCAAGCTGTTTAAATAGTTGCTGTGTTTTGAAGTATGGATAACAAATTAGTTGATGACTGACATCACTAAGTAAAAAAATCAACCAACCAAATCAATCAGTAAAGAAAATTTTATTTTTCTTTACCAATTTTATTCATTGTCTTGTTTTACTACAGTTGTTTAGTGACCCAGGGTTTATAATCTGGGAGTTTTGCTACTGTCTTCATTGGGATTATCCTTTCCACACAAAGTCCCCATGTCAACCTGTTGCTTTACGTTATTAAACTTGTCCAGTTAGTGATGTCCAGTCAGTCTGTTGCTGCTGACTGGAGGACTAGTGAGGCTCAGCAGGTTGAAATCATCAACAATGGCGTACAACTCTAAACCTGGACCTACAGGTTTAGAGTTGGACTCTCTAAACCTGGATCTATGGGTGGGGCCAACCACCACAGTTGTTTGGCCCCATCAGGACCAACCAGCTCTGGTGTTTTCACTGGACCACAGCCTGAACGCACATGTTGGCTCCTTCACCTCGATCACGGCTGTAATCCCAGTCCAGAGAGGGTATCTGCGGGGGTGTGTGTGTGTGTGTACTTCTTCAGGTGTTTATGGTCCACTCAGCAGTTCATGCTGATCACACAGTGAGGATCTTGCATGAGGCAAACTCACAGATTTCTGAGGCACTAGAAACACCTGCTTCCCTTGAGACACATACATTCATCTAGTGCATATAGAAAAACACATGAATCACACAATGAATGCATCCCCACCACATATGACTCTGGTCAGTCGAGGCTTATAAAGGCTGTGAACTCAAATTACGGAGTCACAGCAGTAATGAATGTGATTCACGACACTGACACTTTGAGAGGATTCATGAAGCAGTGCAGCTTACACAGTCCTCAAACATGTTGCTAGTTTAGACAGATAATTTGATTAGAAAGAATTTTTTCCAAATACTAAGTCCACCTTAGTGGAAGATAAGACCAGTTCTTGTCTTGTCTCACCCATGTCTTTTTTTTCTTTTCTTTTGCAAAAATGACAAATGTCACTTTGATCTGTTTTTCTCCAGCGTCAAAATTACTACCAGCTTTCTGCAGACAGTAATTTTTTTTAATTCCAATCTATACAATGAAAACAATAAAATATAAAGCTACATGTTATAAATATTGGTGGGCATGAAGGGTATGAGGTTAATTAAGTTGCAAAGAAGTAGCAAAATGAACAAATACTGTTGGTTGTTTTCTCTAAAAGGAGAAGAATTGAGAGGATGGAGAATCTATGCACTTTCTTGCTATGTACTCTTCAAAACATGCCTGAATGTTAAATCATGCAATGTTACGATAAAATTTAACAGAGACAGTTTGAGAAATCATACGCTTCTAAATCTAAACATAGAGCAGGGAAAGCGTAATTTTACAGATTTTGGTGTGACAGATACTGAGTCATTGACTGTCCATTAGTTTGCTGGATTTTGAGCCAGTCTCAAAATTTACCAAAATGGTATTCTATAATTTTAATTTATTTCTTCAAATTATTTACTTTATATGGGCAGTGCTTACTGATGAACATATAACTGTATAAATGATCACTGAGCTGGTTTATCGTAAGCTATTGTTTGAGATGGAGTTAAACATTTTAAAGGTGACACTCTCTTTTTACAATTCACATTTCTTGTAATTGTTGTTGTTTTTGATGCAGCTTGAACATCTTTATATCCTTACAGAGCCACAAAGGACACTTTTTATTTTACTCAGACTTTCACTCAAAAAAAGAGTAAAGTAAAAGGCTGAAGGGTTTTCCAAGTCGGGATTTTAGATTGTTGCAGAAAATGACAGTTTAATTTGCAGGCTTAGCTACGGCTACTTTCTGGCCATTTATTGATTAAATATAATACCAATAAAGAAAGTTTTCAGCAGACTAATCAGTAATGGGACTGCCTGAATGGGAACATAATTTAGTAGTGTTGTCACAAAGTCTGCATGCACAGGAAACCCCCTAATAAATCTGGGTTAAAGTTTCAGTCCGAATGCTGAAATGTACCCGCACTAATTTGGATAATGACATCCAGCAGAAGACGTATATTTCTCGTTTTACACATTTATGGAGCTGAAGAAAATACCACTTCAGCTTCATTATGATCCTCCTGTGAATGGCTGTTCTCCTTTGGGAGCATTGTCTGAATAGGAAATTCAGTGAAAGGTCTGAGTTCACACTTGTGGAGGTGAGACGATCTGGTTCTGAATCACACAAAATGGACTCTCTGACCGCTTTCGAAATGATCGCCCACTTTGGACATCTCTCTTTATTACATCCTATTTACAAAAGACCGAAAAGGATTATTGTCAGATAATGTGTTTTGTATGAACCCTCCACTTTGCCAGTGTAAACCTAGCTACTTGTATAAACAGAGCTCTATTGAAGCGGAGTCACTAAATCTGCAGCCAGATGGGTCTTTGACCCAGAGACAACATGGAGAGTTACAGTTTGTCCTGAACGTGTGTAAGCTCAGCCCTCGTCTCCCTTTCCTTCCTCTGATCTCACTCAGACCAGCAAGGGATCATAATTTATTCTCTCGCTCTTAGATGGAGGAAAAGATGAGTGTAAAATGAAAACTGGTGCTCTGGTTAAGGAGTGATGCCGGGTGAAGAAAAAACCTGAATGTGCAATGCGTAATAAGAAGCAGGATGCTGCTGATGTTTTAAGTCGGAGGAAGAAAATGTTTTAAAGACGTAAGATTAAAGGAGGAAGATAATATTTTTCGGCTGCACATCTTACGGTTCAAAGGAGACTTTCCGAAATAATAACCAGGATGAACATTATCCCTACATGTACAGTTTTTGTTTGGGGGCAACAAATATTTTGACATATCTAAACAAAGGAAAGTTATTTAGATTTGTGCTTCTCGTTTGGTTCCCAGTCAGTAATCCTCCCTGCTGTGGGCGGATAGTGGACCCAAAAAAGACAGAGCAGAGGATTTAGGGGGTCCAAGGATTTGGGCTTTGTGGCACAATTATAGTATTGTCCCGTAAGTGGCAGCACTGAAACTAGGCTATGATAAGAAGCTTCTCGAGATGTACTCATTCTGAGTTTGTCTTGAATTTCACAGACATGTCATGGCTTTGATGCCGAGCGACTACAATGTGCCTTTTCTACTCCTGCTGTATCAGTAAATCAGCGGAAGGACCACAGAAGAAAAGTGCCACAGCATTTTGAGGGGAGAATTATGTGTACTTTGTATTTAGTTCTGTCTTCTAAAGATCTGCTTTTACCCAGTTTTCCTCCCTCTGGCCTCAATGGACCCAGAGCTGTCAGTGACCAGTGTAATTATAACGAAGGCCCCGCAAGCTCTTAGGGCCGCTTATTGAAGGAAGAGGGCAAGCTGTGAGATTAATTACAAACACGGCTCTTGATCGTTCATCCATCGGAGTGGCTCTTTTTGCCAAGGTGGAATTCCTCTCATCTGGCTCCACCTGAGATGTGAAGAAATTTTAGATGGAGGTAATACCAGTTCAGACTGGGAGGGCTCTCGTTCACTATGAAAGCAGCCTCATTCAGGCAAAATATCTCCCAAGTGACCATCTTAGATGAGCAAGGCCACTAGACGGGTTGCACTCAACCAGCCACTGAGCAAGATAGTGACAGTGGCGTAAGGTTTGACTTAAGTAAGCTGGAACTGTAGAGAGAGGGTGATGGTGAGGGGCTGCAGGCAAAAACATAGTGTGGGACATAGCTTTACTCTGTTTGCACAAACAAAAAATCTAAATATTATTCAACTCTTCTGTCGTTTTTCAGAACTTTCATTACAGCCTGAATAACCACAGTAAATATAGTCTTTGTCCATAAAATCAGTAACTCTCCTGGGAGATTTAGGTTTAAATAGTCAATCCTACCAACATGTTTCTTCTTAGTGGAGGTAATATGAATGTTTGTAGTCCCAACATCAATATGTTTGAGCTAAAGATTAGGGTGATGGGAAGCAGGTCTTCCAACCTCAAGGCCACCAGCAAAGAAAGGTTCACCTGTCAGAAACAAAAGTTTTAGTTGAATTCAGTGATTTTAAATCAAAATCTGGGATGGTTTTTGAACATTCTTTTTGTCTTAATTTTACATTTTTGAAGAAACTCTGGTTATTTGATAGATGTGGCATAATTTTTTGACAAAAATGATTCCTTCACTTCTTCACCAGTGATCTGGCAAAGTTTCTTTTAGCCTTGAGCTGTGAGGTCAGTGAGTGTAAAAGCTGCTGATTGCATTAAAACTCTGGAAGACTTAACCATTTTCACAGTCTTTAAGACTCCGCCAGAGTGGACAAAGAGAAATTATCACCATCGTTTCTCAAAATAGGATTTACTTTCATTCTCACTGGTTTAGGTTTTATAGATAAATTAAAACTATTACTCTCTGTGGGAGAGCAGGAAAAGGGAGGAGGACATGAAATTGTTTAAAGTGACTTTCCTTTTCCATTTGTGTAGATGAGGTCATGTATATTCTGCAAAGTGCTGTCATCTTCCTTAAAGTGGTCTTGTTTATAGATTCATTATTGTGTGAAATGCCTTTTAAATGTTGCTTTGCTCTAAATGGCTGTAATTTTTACAGGTTTTATAAGTAGTTTAAGAGTCTGTAGATAAAACAGAGCACAGAGTCAGCACAACTTGACTTCATTGTCTTAAATTTTATAGTGGAATGTAATCTTAAAAAAGATATTAAATCTCATTATTCAGTTAAAATTACTTGTATGCCAAGGGCAGATGTTGAATTTGAGAGTGTTTTTGGTTTTCCAATGAATCTTGAGGTCTTTTCTTGGCAGCCACTCCTTGTTTAAGCTTGATTCTGTTTAGGCAGTGTTAGGGGAGGAGAGGAAGACCATTGATTTTCCTCACACTTACACACACACGCCTGTGCACACACGCGCATACACACATTTGGGTTTTATTTTTCACATAAGCTGAAAGGGAAAGTAAGATCTGCATCTAACATTGTGCTACTGAGCAGAAAAAAAAACATTTGTCTGCACAAAAAGGACTTACCCACATGGTGTTGTGTGTGCATTTACAGCAAATATGCCCACATTTCTGGATATATTTTAAATTAAGTCCAAACAATTTGCTTTGGAAGTTCTAAGACCAGAGCTATTTGTGACACACAAATGGCCTGAAATAAATACCGTCTGCTGAAAGCTGAGATAGGAGTACAGAGAGGGAACCAAGTGGCCTGTTTTGCTGTTAGATTTGCAATAAACTGGGAAGGAGTTGGTACATGAGAAGGTGATGTATGAGTTCACATCCAGATCACATTTGCTCCATAAAGTAAAACATTTTGCCCCTGTTTACATCAGACTTCACGGCTTAGGTAATTGGTAAATCAACCAGCTCTTTTGTAAAGGCAGCAGTTCTGCAGGTTGCCCATATACCTTCTACAGAATATACCAGTTTTCAGCAGGTGGTACTTTTTCCTTTTACAATCTGTGGGATGCATCTCTTTGCTGTCAGATTCAGAAGCTACTTTTATTCGCTCTAATGTACAGAAACATACATCAAAATATGTGAATTTTGTATGCATGATTTAAATGTCAATAAACTGAATAGTGGCAGTTTTAAGATCATATTTTTCTTTGGATGTATTTTGAGTTTAAAGGGAGTCATGTACAGAAAACAAAAGAATGAAATCATGATCATTTCATCTTTATTTTGAAATATAAATTAGCTTAGCGCATATTGGCATTGACTGTGTTATATTTTGCAATCTCCTACGTATTTATGTTAAATCAATGGTTTTGGTCTTTAAATAAGTCAGTTTACATTGTCATGTGGCATCAAACAACCAAATAGCTTATTTTATTTATAATTTTGGTCCTCATAGAATGCTGACGTAGAAGCAGCATTCTGGCTGTGGCTTTTCCTTTATGCAGCCAGATGTTCTTAACATTTAGGGGTGTTTCTTTATTGCTTGCATCTGCTGGACTTGACAGCTGTAATTGGGTCTTTATGTATTTAGTGCCGTCTCCTTTGTGAGTCCAGTGTTGAAATGAAATAAATAGCGTGTACAGAAAGTTAAACTAATGGGATTGCTTTGTAAGTTCCCACATTGTGTATGGTTTCTTCTTGTTTTAAACAATGAAGACATTTCCAGGTAGGACCGTGGGACGTTTTTGTCCAGGTTTGCTAAAGTATTATATATCCCAAGGTCATTCTGACCCAAGACCTCCAGCTCTGTTTCAAAGCCCAACTCGCACTGCAGCGACAAAGAGGGAGGACAGAAACAATACATACATCACGTCAGCACTCCACATTCCCATAAATACTAACTCCAGACAGACAGATGCTGCAAACGATGTCACATGGGAGACATATTTAGTCGAGACAGACCAGATGTTTTATCTCATAGTGTGTGAGTGTTCTGCTCCCTGCAGAAGGAGAGGTGATCTCTGGAGTTTGGGGCTCTGCATGTCACCTCTGCTGCTGCTGCTGCTGCATGAAGGACGGCTGTGATGGATTACAATCCTCTCACCACGGGGGTCTCGTATTTGCATGATTTATACCACAAAGGGCCACTTAGACCAAAATTTTTCTATAAACTTGCAACTTTTCTCCTGTAACTCTTAATAAAGAAACTATTTTCGCATTACACTGTGTCTCAACATGACCGTACATCTAACTGATGATACAATCTCTGGAATAACATAACTGTGATGATTAATGCTCTCCTGGTGATTAGTGTATGAGGTTAAAATGACAAATTTAGCATGATTCATAATCTAATGAATTGCTTAATTTAGTTTATTTAGGTTCATAGTGGTGTCAGCACTTCAACATTCTTGTAGTGATATATCCTCATTAGTTTTTAACACTAAAATGACTTTTAGTTTTTTAGACATTAATTACGTATTTTGAAGTTTTACAGGTTATGATGTGTTTCTTGACACATTTTTCTGTTGCATGTCTTTAAAAAGAAACGCACACAAAAATCAGAACTTCTAAATAAATATTTGATGTATAATGTTGTTAAATTATAGCATTTTTATGCAGATTAAAATCATGCATTAAGTCAAAGTCGGAGAAAAAGCTTTGAAAAAGTTGAAAAGCTGTTGAAAAGGTGGCAGATAGAGGAGAGATGATTTTAAAAACAAGCTGACTGTGCTTTAGTTAAGATTCCTTTCTTGCTTCAGCTGCTGTCACACTGTTCGTCATCTTGCCAGAAACACACAGGCCTTAACATGACACTGAGTGGCCACTTTATTATGTACACCTTTCAGCCTCTCTCTCTTTGGCCCAAAATTACAGATTTTTGTGGCACCTTTTTCAAAAAGTTGCAAGTTTTTTTTTTGTTTTTTTTTTTCAAACTCCCTGTACACTCCTTTTAGACCTCAGAATTGCCTTAATTCTTTGTGGCATGGAGTGAACAAGGTGTCGGGAGCATTCGTCTGAGATTTTGTACCTGATTGACATTATAACTTGTGGTAGTTGTTGCAGATTTTCTATCTGTACAACCGTGATTGAATCTCCTGTTCCAAAACATCTTAAAGTTGCTCTTTAAGGACTGATATCTGGTGACTGTGGACACCAGTTAACATTTAAGGTACATGGCATTACATAGCAGTGGCACATATGATCAGTATGGACATTATCTCCGACCTCTTAGCTGTTTGTTGAATTTAAGTCTTTTGTTTTATTCAGGGCTGGAAACTTTGGTGAGCTATTAAAATAAATTCATCAGTGCCTTTCTCTCCCAGACCAGACTTTTAAAGAAGAAAATAGATTTTTATTCCCGGAACTTTCTGCAACTTAATTTGCACATTAGTTCTACTTAAGTGTCCACTCTGCAGTTTGTCCTAAAGTTTTCCACGTCTTCAATTAGCGGTTTCTCATCCATGTGTATGTGAGGGAGTGAAGGGTGGCTTTTGACAAAAAACAAAACAAAACTGTGTGAATACCAGCAGGGAGGAGTCTGAAGGGGAGCCTGTGTTCTTTTACAATGCATTGCTGAGATAAGCGCTGCATCCACCACGTCAGCCCCTGACAGAGCCCCCGCAGGGTTGGTCGACCCCCTTTGACCTGAAAACTGTGATCACACAGTCTGTTTTATTAGCTAAAAGGATAAGGCGTGATTGATGGCCCGGCATTGTTTGGCTGTTGTTTGGGCTGTGCTGCTGAGATGGTTCTGTGAGATTCAGATCTCCTCTGATCTGCCCCCATCCTCCTGCACGGCAGCCTCTCCTCTGCATGTGTGCATGCTTTCATCGCTGTGCGCAAGTATTCACACAGTCAGCTCTGTCAGTGGGCATGTGGTGCTCAAGAGCCTTTCAGAGATAAGACCCTCATTCTGCTGAGGTGGAAGAAGAGTGCAGGTTGAATTGAAGGGAAACACCATCATCCTCCCCACATTTCATCTGTGCTCTTATCTTTAATCCCTTTTCATTCCCCAACAGTTTTCTCATCTGTCTGTCTCTGTGATTTGCTGCAGAGGCTATTAACTGCAGGTTTGGGGAATTAACGCGTCCACAATATCTCCTTTTAGCATGTGAGTGGCTGAGAACGAACGTCACTGCAGTCCATCACCTGGCAGCGACTCTAACTTGGCACTGAGGCACAGGCAGAGTTGGACCTGAACTAATGCGAACACCGGACTCCTGACAGTTTTCCTGCACTGAATCGTTCAGTGCCCCATCCTTCCTCTGCCAAAAAAATGAGCACAAATCCAAATCCCTTACATCTGCTCTACAGTTCGGAGCATAACTCATTCTAAACTTAGTAAATCTGTCCTTGAAGCATAAGGTACCCTCATGTAAATCAGTGATTCTTAAAGCTTGGGTCTGTTTTCTTCCTTAAAGCTTCATTCTCACATTATCCATCGCTGCTGGTTCCTACCTCAGGATCACACTTAAGATATAGTGCCTTGCACTAGTAAACATGCCACTTGAACATTTTCACATTTTGTCACATTATGATCGCAAAATTCAATGTACTTGTTTGAATTGTATGCGATGGAGAAACCAACTCACTGCAGTGTGAAGGGAAAGGACAAATGGGTTTAAAAATGTTTATTTCCAAAGTTTGATGTGCATTTGTATTAAACTCCCCTGAGCCAATATTTTGTAGAACAATCTTTTGCTTCAATTACAGATGTGAGTCTTTTGGGGATTTGTCTCTCCCAGCTTATCATGGTTTGTAGGAAACAAAAACAGCTCTAATATTGAGTTTCTTTAAGCAATGGTTTTCCTCCTGCGGTTGTTTTATTAAGGCCAGATTTGTAAAGTGCAGAACATACAATTAACCCTGCTTTCAACTTTTAGTTAATGTATTGTCATAAGACTCTCCATATTCCTTCCTTTATATTTGGATTCACAGTTGCTACATTTTCTTCATGGGTATCAGAGTAAAAAGGGATGCTATAAATGCAAACCGCACTTTTTCAGACTTTCTGTTTGTAATATAATTTTGAAAACCATGTTGATTTTCTTTCCGTTTCACAGCTACGCTCTACTTTGTGTTGACTAAAAGCACACCAAAGTTTGTGGATGTGTCATTACCAAAAACTCTAATGGTATTAATCTTTTTGCAAGTTGCAGTAGAACAACATGAAAACTTGATAATATAAAAAACAGACTGCTTATTTATAGTTCATGAAACCTTTTTAGAGGAAAGAGTCAGTCATTCATCTTGTTTTACGCTTGCTTTTTCGGTAAATTGTAGAGAAACGTCAGCTGTCTCGTGTGTGTGTGTGTGTGTGTGTGGGTGTTTGTCATCTGAAGCACTCTGCTCAGGATGGCACTCTTTGGCTTATCAGCCCTTTGTAGAGCACGCGGCGCACTTATCTCCAATGGTGCGAAATGCAAACAAACCACAGTCCCCGGCGTGTGTGCATAAGGGCCCATTTTATTTGCATCTGTCAAGAGGAAGCATACATGAGACAGAACCACATGTTGGGAGTTGACGCTGCCCAGATCAGAGGAGTAGTGGCTGTGTTTTGATATGAGGGCGTGGGGCTTGGTCTCTCTCCAGACAGAGTGAAGAGAACGAGCGCTTGCCGATGCAGAAAGACACCTGTTAGAGACGGTTCATGAGGCGAACAAACAAGCTCCATGGGTAATAAACCTCCACTTTGTGGTGAAGGAATGAAGAACAGAGATATAGCATCAAGATAAATCAGTCTGTGTTTACCAAGCTGTGATTATGTTTGTCTGAGTGGCGCTGAAGTCCTCTGGAGGACAGTTTTTCTTTTACTATTTTTTTTTGTTTGTTTGTTTCCTGGTAGTTACTGAAACATGCCTCATGCTGCTGTTTGTCATCAGGACCGAGATGCTGCAGATAGGTTCGACTATAAATAGATAAGCTTTTAAAATTCCAACAAGCTGTAATTAGTCTCATCTTTTGGTCCGCTGCATATCTGCTCCTGCTGTGGGTTTAGTTTCAGAATACGCCATGTGCACAGATGCACTAAATCTCTTTTAATAGTTAAACATGTTTGAGGACAAAGCCGGTTTATTTTCAGTGTGCCCTCAGGCCCTCCTGAACGTTAGACTTTTTAATTCCTTCTGTTGTATTTCTGAGCTGCTTACTATCCCTCTGTGTGACGCTCTTGCCCGGAGCTGTTTTCCTAATTTAAGAAGATTTCCGGATTATATTGTTGCTAAAAAAGAATAAAACTGACTTCCTCCGCTTTGCTTTTGTTGTCCTTCATAGATTCAGGCAAACGTCCTGTTTTCCTTTCTGCCAGGGCAAAGGTCATGCGTTGAGTGGATCTTTTTGGGTGTTCGAAGGTCGCTGCAGATCAAACGGCACGTCTGTTTTGTCTGTTTTGTCTGTCTTGTCTCTTTGGGCCGGACAAAGTCCAAACTGCCTCTTACTTTATCATATTTCATCTGTTTTCATGGTGAAAGCTCCTCATTCTGTTCCTTGCTCGCGTATTCAAACCCATTGATTTTAATTGTTGTGATGCTACAATAATAGACCAAAACAAAGTATTGACAATTGTGACACTGGAAAAATAAATGATGTACAGTTTTAACTATTCTTTGCAAATAAAAAAAAGTGTGCCATGCATTTGTATATAGTGCTCTTTGTTCCTTTACCATGAAATAAAATCCATGTTTGATTGGACCACATGATAAAAACAGCTGTTCTTTGAAGACCTCAGTGGTTTGATTAGTGAACAAACAATGTCATGAAGCCAAGGAACCACAGCAGACATATCAGAGAGAAAGATGTGGAGAAGTCTGAAGCAGAAATGGATTACAGAGCAAAGTCCCAAACTTTGAACATCTCACAGATTATCGCTTAATCCAGCATGTGAAAGTGGAGAGGGCACACAGATATGGCGGTCTGCCTAAATTTGCGGAGCATTAATCAGAGAAACAACAAAGACGTCAGTGATCTGGAGGAGCTGCAGAGATATGCTGCTCGAGTGGAAAAATTAGGAAAAAACAAGTTAACAATTAGTCTTTTACGCAACAAACGTTTGCGCCACTTCTGGAAGAGTGGCAAGAAAAAAGTGAGTGTTATATAAACATAATAAAAATATTTGATGGAAGCTGTGTGGGGAACACACTGAACTGAAATTGAAGATTTTAGCATACATGCAAAATCTTTTACTTCGTCGCAGGAAACAAACACGTCACCATTTGCACCTTGAAATATGGTGGCAGCATCATGTTGTAGAGAGCATGAAGACGGTCAGACCTGAGGTGGAGATAATTAGAACTACATACATGACTATGTGGGAAAACAAACCTGGCAAGGAATTTAGACCAAGATGGGTGGAGAACAGCAGCCCTAAACCCACAGTCCTACATAGAATGAAATGGTTTAATCAAACTATATTAATGTGCTGGAATATCCTCTTCAAAGTGTAGATGTAAATCTACACACAGACACATGTGGGACGGAGCTCAAACTGAGGTTCACAGTTAATCTCCTTCCACTGTGACTGAGCTTGAGCTGTTTGGAAAAGAAGAATGAGCAAAGATTTTAGTCTCTAGATGTGAAAGTTTGTAGAAACAAGAAGACTTGGTGTAGTAGCTGAATGGTGGTCTTTGTATTTGATTCAGAAAGGCCAAATACAAAGACTGGTCTGTCAAATAAAATTTTCACTGAAAAGCATTGAAGTGTGTGGTTGTCGTGTCATTAAATGGGAAAAAGTTCAAAACTACTTCTGCAAGGCACTGTTCTGTGAAAACTGTGAACCAAACCCAAAGGAGAGAAATGAGTACAATCTTTCATCTGGTTGTGTAACCTCACTGAGCCGCGGCGCCGCATATCGCCTTCAATGCTTTGGTTTAAGTTTTTACTCCTACATCAGTCAGTGCAGGGCCAGTTAGCACTCAGATGGATTAATGCAACAAGAACCTCCAACCAGGTGTGTGCGTTCTGCATCGCCCTCTCGTATTTTTGGCTGAGGTCTTGGATTTCATTTCGAGTCTACCTGAAAACTGACTGTCGGTCCCACAGTCATCCCCATGAGCCCACAAAGCTCACCCAGCTTTGATCCCACCCTGCGGGCCTCGCTGGAAGTTAGTGGGGTCTAATCTCCAAAAAGCCATAGAAGAATGCTTGGCACACAGTGCACCATTCACCCAGGGATTAGACAGAGAGGAGCTCAGCTTCTCGCAGTCATTGACTCCCTCGTTCTTTTGAAGCATTTATACATGTAGATTTGTTTGTTTGCTGCACTCGTATTCTGACTTGGACCAAATGCTGGTTTCAGCCCCAGTGAGACTTTGAAACATCCCCAATAAGTTGGGTCAGATTTAGCACCTGTCAGAGTTGACGGATTTAAATGACGTCTCTTTCATTTGGATTTCCTAGAAAAGGATTTATTGTCAAACTTGTGTGTGTAGCATGAGGAATGAACAGTTTCTTTCTGAAACACATTTACCTGAAAACCCTTAAATAATGTCTTTAAGTTAAGCTGCATTAAACTGTAGTTATGTCTACATATCAATCTACAGGAAGAATATTTTTTAAAGAAGATGAAAGAAAAAATAGATCTCTGTATGTTGATTTCAAATATATTTCAAATCAACACTAAGACGAACACTTCAGGAAAAAATGCCAACAAATTGATGAGATCGATCACTAAAATCAAGAATGAAATTTATCAGTGCAAATATTTTGCTAAACTATAAATAAGACAAAACTAACTTACAAGTAACTTTTCAACAAGATATAGGAGCTTTTTAAAAGTCAATAATTCCTTAATATGGATGAAAAAATTCTAGTTCCACCAACAGATTATTTCACTTGTAATGTGGGAAAAAGTCTTGTTACAAGTGAAATATAAATTTTCTTAGACTAAATGTCATGCAGAGAGACAGCAGGTTAAAGTTCACATTCATTACAAAAAAAACAGACCACAATGTATTTAAACCAATAAGATATAAAAGCACTTAGACAATCAAAGCTTTTAATGGCTTAATATTTATATATGATTAATACTGTTACAGAGATCCAGACAAGCTTGCATCATGTTAGGGGTTTATTTTTTATTCCTTTTTATGTAAATAGATGTCTTTATCCTCCAAGAGCTTTTGAAACATCTGCAGTCCACAAATTAGCGGCAGCAAATCCACATCTGGTTTGATCCCAATACCACTCCCCTGAACACATTTTTTTGATATTCTACTGCTTCTAGAAGGAGAGAGCTAAGCGCTGTCTTTAATTATAGCTCCGGTCTCTCTGCTCCAGTGGGATTGTGTGCATCTCCAAGCAATCATGAGTACAAAGGCACTGTCTTGTCAGCACAGTGAAAGTTTCGACTAATGTTGCACGATATAAGGAGAACATGATACTGTGATATTATTAAATATTACGATGATGGCATCATCATAATGTCATGATTCTCTCTGAGCTTTATGGTCTTTGTCGCAAAAATCTACATCAGGTCAGCGAAACCCAACGAGTTTCCCAATATATCTTTAGGAAACCAGTTTCATGCATGGCACCTATTGCAATGATGACTTTATTCCATTTAAATTGTGGTCCCTGTAGTATCAAAATAAAAAATGTGTTGTAGAAAGTTCAGTGGTCACTCTCTGGTCAGTTTAAAAATGGCCACCCAGTTATATAATGTGTCTATTTGCATTGTGCTGCTCATTTTAAGGATTGTGCAGTAGCAGCATGCACAAGAACCATCAATCCCTCACAAAACCTGGAGCTCAGAGGTCATGATGTTGATCCTGGCACTCTGCCGCCACTCTGAGATCTTTCACATCTGTGACTGCGACTCAGAGAGATGGATCATCAGTCGGTGCAATCACTTGACCCAATAAATACATTTTTTATATCTTTGCTCCTACTTTTGAATGTTTTTAGTGAGAACTCAATGCTGTATTTTTATTTAAATTTCTAATCTTGCATTCACAAGGTTTTCATTTGAGGCAAGATGAACGAATCTAGGTGAGAGGTTTTAAGAGCCCGCTGTTGAGTCACATCTTCCTGTGTGTATTAAATCTTAAGCAAATACAAAACAGAGGATGTCTTTCAACAACCTGCAGGTTTGATGCTTAGAAACAGCTGGATTTGTTTTCATCGGCCAGACGCCATGTCTGCTTCGCATTAATGCAGGAATTTGTCTGCTGTCGGTGAATCTTTTTGTGGTTCCTAATACTACAGGTGGAATAAAGATAATATGATACGATGCAAAAACCTATGTATAGCAAAAAGTTTCAGTTGAGTTTTCTTTTCTTGCTTCAAAATGTCCCAGTCTGGTAAGAAAACACAAATGATTCCTTCATGGAGTTGAAGATGAAAACTGATGGAGCTGGCGTTAAATTCTCCTTCAGCCTGAACTGATTCCAGACATCTTGTCGCTGTCTATTATTTAAGCCGACTCCCATAAACGTTTAGTTTGAAACGACGAAAGTTACAAAAACATCAGGGATACAAATTTAAAAAATAACTTTTCTCTCTCTCTGTCTTTTGTAGGTAAATTGTCTCTGGTTAAAAGACTTACTGATCTCTACATGTACAGTGTTGTGATTTCTCCTATTTTTATTTTTTTTTCCCCCACACTTCAATTATGTATATAATCAAATGTAGAAAAATAACCCTAGAAAGTAGAAAATGAACCTCTGGTTTATCTTGGAGGCAGTCATAGATGAGTGTCCAGCCGTCTCCAGAGGACTGACTTTGGAGGTCACCATTAAAGATGTAAAGCCAGACAACAGGATGTTGACACCATGGCAAAAAGAAACCTACTCTCCCCTGACCCATTAGGGTACTGCACATTTAATACCATTCACCCCAAGACATACACAGTTAGATAATAAAATACATGGCAAGATAAGAAACATAATGACTCTAACGTTTGTAGATTTTCACAAATCTGTATCCATCGACTAAGGCTTTGGTTCTAAAAATATATATCCTTTAATAAGTCCATCAGCAACGAAATTGTCACCCAGCACAATTCATTTCACCAGCGGATTAAAATAAAACATGTTCCTGCTTGACCTCAAGACTCTGGGGACTTTTTGTTTCTGCACGCTGCTTATATTGGCAGACAGACATATTTACAATGAGGAGATGATAGCATGCTCTCACAGATTCCTCTGCATCTCTCTAAAGTGTGAAGCAGTGAAATATCCGGACAGTCTTAGATTCTTCTTATTGCTTCATCTTAACATTTCCTGTGGGACAAACCCTCTGAGCTTTGCTGGATACCTTCATCGCAATTTTATCCTGTCTTACGAGGGCTAAACTGAGGATCAAATCATTTATGATTGGGGAAGTGGACAAAAGATATTCGCTGAAAGACGCTGAATCATAAGGATAACTAAAACAGAAGTGATGACAGATTGGGACCTCTTCTTGCCGCACATGTGTTCTGCAGTCAGATCATTTGTAGCCCTGGAGACAAAGGCAGGTTTACGGTTTGCTATTGAAGCAGGATATCATCCAGAAGGGGAGCTGACCCAGCTTTCAGTTTAAAAGTAGTTTTTTTTGGCTCAGGATGGATGAGTTTAGTTACCAGCGCAGTCAGTGTTATTTAACTGGAGCATTGTATTTGGTTGTCATGGATTTTTTTTCTGCAGGAGACTCCATTGTTTTCATTATTTACTTAGGTAATAACGGTGAAAATACATGGACTATTAAAGGTCTCACTTAGCAAGAGTTTACCTTTTTATGCTCTCACATACAAATCACACCACAGTGGGGAAATTACATTTGGCCGATGTGGCAGCATGCTTTTCAGACCAAACTTCAATAAACAAGCTGTGTGCTGGACTTAACTTGTCCTTACGAAGAAAAAAATTTGACTCACTCAGCACCAGACCTGACATGGGGCAGAGTGTTTAGATAAAAGTTTGTAAACTGGCCTTCTTGCTGCTTGGCTGCAGCTCAGTCTGGGAGCCCCAATGTGTGTAAACTCCTGTATGATTACCTATATAGTAATCATCGCGGTCGGAGTGAGACGTCTGCTTGCCAGGATTTTTACAGGATGTTTTTGCAGAGGGCAGTGGCGTATAAACTCTACATAATGTTCTGCTATTACCGTCATTGCAGTTGGTCAGTTCGACATCTTTCACTGTTTAGTCTTTTCAGCCCTTTGTTTAGATACTTTAGTCTCGGTGACTCTCTTTGAGTAATTTCTCAGCTTCCTGGATTTAGAGAGCTTCAATATTCACAATAAATGAGCTTCATGTAACTTGACTTTAGGAATTTGACAATTTCCAAAACATTCATCATAAAAAAAAAAATCTATTTGTGCCAAATCTCGTTCCTTGAATACAGAGCCCTGTAGGGGACATGGGGAAACTTTTTTCTTTTGCGTTCCCTCGCAAAACTGTACTAATCAGTCATGCGGCATAATTGAATACTGTAAGCCTTTCTTACAGTGGCCGCGGTACTTTCCCAAAATTTCTATTTCTTTCCTACTTATGGAAAGTTTCTGTTTATATCATAGGTTTTTGGTGCCTTTCTATCCTAAAGAAAAAGATATAAAACTTCAGATATTTCACAACGAGATATTAACATTCATGGAAAAACCCGACATAACCTTATATTAAAGCAGTATTCAAATATGCCGGATGAACTGATCAGTACAGTATTGCGAGGGAACGCAAAATAAATTTTTTACCCCATGTCCCCCAGAGGGCTCCGTACTTGAAAGAACATGTTATCTTGAATTGTTAATAAATAATTTTAAAGACTATTGAGCCATTTCTATAGCATTGAGTATTACAATACGCTCAGTGTTGGAATGGAGTTGGAAAAATGTCTCCACTTTGCTATCTCCACTATTTAAGCTTAGCATTAACCTCGCTAATTTGAATATGTCACTGTCATCAAGTGCTGCATCCATCAGCATGCGAAGCAGATGTTGCTGGGTTTGCTGCGGTCCCTCTTTTTGTTGCCTTAGAGGAAAAATAACTTATTTCTGCTAAACGCTACATAAGCAGTCATGGACAGCTTTAGACCGGGGGCAGGAGGGGCCAGTACCCTTTTAGAACTGGTTTTGGTTCTAAAGAGATAATACAATATCTACTTTTATGCTGATATGTGCTGATATGTCCTCGGACAAATTAGATTTTTTATCTTCACAGTTTTACTTAAAAAAATTAATTTGCACTTTTAGCTTCAGCCTTGAGACAGGATCACAGTTTTCATCTGCTAGATCAGAGATCTGCAACCCCTGAGAGTTTCATTGTTTCTGCCGTTGTTTGCTGAGGCAGCAGTGTCAGAGCCATGGACCTCAGAAGGCTCAACATTCTGATAAAGAAGGTGGTTCTGTTCTGGATAATAATAAATTGCTATTAATAAAAATGGCCTTTTAATTCAAAACTAAATCAAACGTAACCAGAAGAGATTTTGATTATGCTCGCATTTGGTGCGGCCAAAATTAGGAAGAGAAAACCCACATTGTTGGAGCACGGTTTTATTTACTGCTCGGATAAAAACAAACAGATGTACTTTCTTTGGAGGAGTTATTTGCGTTTGCTTGGAAGCGTAATCAAGCAAGAAAGAAACAAAAAGGAAGGAGGCTAATTTGCAGAAAGAAAGCGAAATCAATCCCAGGCCAAACTTTGTTGCAAAATCAGTGGCAGTAACAAAATAAAGACATTTTGTAGATTTCTAAACCTTGATGAGAACAGTAAATACAAATTACAGTTGCGCTCCTTGCTGAAACAAAAACACACATGCTGAGGGGTTCATGGGAGCTTAGTCCCCCAGTCTTTACGTGTGTTTATGGGTGTGGAAAAGCTGCAAGACGATGGGTTACCTGTGTGGGTTTTGAGGAACTGTCTCCATCTTCTCTGCACAAAGCCAAGCTTCTTCCCAGTGGGTGTTGGAACAAATTTGAGTTTCTGATTTGCTTGTTTTGTAACCTCATATTTGTTTGCGACAGATGATTTAATTCTAGTTGCTTCAAGCTATGAACTTCTAGCACTTGGTTAAGCCAAATAAAAATCTGGAGATGAGTCTCTGCTTCAAGTAAAGGAGTTAAAGTATCTTGTTCAGGAGCGATGGATTGGGAGATTTGTAGCCCAACTGGGACTTCGTCTGCAGTAACGCTGATGACGCTGCTTCCATGTTTTGTTGTGAAAAACGAGTTGAGCCAAAAAGCATATCTCTCAGACTTACCGGTCCATCTGGATAATTATGAAAAGAACAAGATCCCAGACAGGAATGTCTAAAATGAGCTTCCTCCATAATGAGGCTGTAACTATAGAGGGACTTGAACCGTTGATTCAAAGCGGTGAGTAGAGACGGTTCAGACATCTTGCATCCCAGTAAGTGTGAAGAGACTCCTGAGCAGACTCAGGGCTCACTTCCAGGAATCTCCTGGGATCCACCAAAATGAAGTTTGATAGAAAGATACAACTTTCCCATATGAAGCTGTTGCTCCCGTGAACTAATATGGAAAAGCGGACGATGATAAAATAGGTGTTTCAAAACTTTTTTCTTAATTAGGGTTCTTTTTTAGCTGTAACTGTTATTTATAATTGATTTAATGAGTACCATTAGAGTAGAAATAGGTTCAGGTTGAGGCTAAGTGGTTTGTATAAATGAATATCTGACTGATGAATGAGACCTTCATACAGTATGTATGCCAACATGGCCGCCTTGTCTACACCATCAGTGTATAGATAGTTTTAACAAGTAGGACTTTTTGCTTTTGTGCCCTGTTTTATGTCTCTCTTCTGTTAACCGAGAAAGAAAAGCTGCAACATTTGGATGTTTCTGGATGAAAAGCCAGATGAATATTACCAAGGGATTGTACAGGAGGAGCCTCTGAGGAACTGTGCCATTTTTAATATAAGTGAGGAGTGTCAGCCTCTGCATCTGCTGCTTTCTAAAGACGTAAATGTTTGTGCAGCCCGTCCTGACCAGATTGTTTGTCAAATCCGCGTGCTGCAGTTTGACAGCGCCCACCACTAATTTTAGCCACGCTACACAAACCGCAGCAATGTTTGCTTTCATGCCAGAGTTTGAACTGTTTCCATTTTAACGATGCATCTAAGGGTTGAGGTTTTTTTTTTAATAACATATGGAGCACATGAAGGTGTTTTAATCTTTTTTTTTTTTTTGCTCTCTTCTGTAAAAATATTTTTATGACTCTTTCTGAACCTACGCCCCTCTTCTTCAATTTTCGCAACATCTTGCTACAGACAGAGACTCAACAGAAGAGGCAGATCTATTCTGACCAGTAATTAGACTTGAAGGTGGTGAGTGTTTCTCAAACAAAGCTCAATTTGCCTCTAATTTCTAACTAGAAGTGCCCTTCAGGTATTTCAGACTGTCTGGTCCTGCTGTCTGTTGTGTATATTGCTAACATTTCTTTTTTTCCATGGTGAAACTTGCTGGGGAATCTAATAAGCAGGAAGCACTGTTGCACCGTTGTGTAATTACATCCCAGTTCCTGCTCGGGAGGGCCGGTCAGACTGAGACGCCTGTCACTGACATCAGCATCGCTAAAGGAATGCGTTGGAAAAACAGAGAGAGTGGAGAAAGAGTGAGTGAGGGAAAAGGTGAGGTAGAGTCAGCTCGACAGAGAGGAGGGAGGAAAGGCTGGAGACCCTCCTTTTTCCTGTGGAAGATTAGAGGCTGTGTGTGAGCACACCTGGATGGGCTGCAAAGACTGATGCAAATGCTGCAGTGTAGACAGTCGGAAAGTGAACACCAGCATGTACAGTTAGACAGTTTTATTTACTTTGGGTGCCGATGTTTTGAAACTCTGCAAGCGAGGTACACGACCAAAGATTTTAGAGTTGAAATTATCTTATTTATATAAGTTTTACGCAATATAAGACACCATATTACATTCAGCTTAACAACTAGCCTGCTTTTTCCTATTTCAGTTTTAGTTGTTAAAGAGGGGGTACTAAAATATTTAAATGGTTTGAATTTAGGCTTGTTTGCTTAGCTGTTCAAAAGCTCTGCTTCTGGTTTCTGGAATTCAATTGATCTACAAGACAGGCAACAATTTCTTGTTTTTGAATTGTGACAGAAACAAATCAAAAAGTGTAGAAAAAGCAAATGTAAATTTAGACAGCGGGCAATATTTATAGTCAGTAAGAAGGTAAATCTTCTGAAGTAAATTGATTCAGTTGGAAAACAGGCTAAAAAATGGCTGCACCATCTGATCAACACTTAACGTATTGATCAGATGTTTATCATAAGCATGTATGCAGAAAACACTTTGGGACTTTTAATGATTTATTTGAACTTGTAGGAAAATAATTACAGCATTTTTTAAAGACAAATGTCTGCAGAAGTTTAAATTCATGGTGGATATTCTCTGATCCACACAAGGTGAAAAACCTATGTACAATCTCAAATGTGTGCAGAAGAAGATAAAAGAAAAAACACTTTTATTGTCATAAATATCCTACTGATGTCATTATGGTTGACTATTTGAGCATGTTACTTGGCAGAATTGGCAGAGAACTAGTTGCTTTTCTGGCAGAAACCCAGTTTTAATGTAGATTTCATTCACATAGCTCATTGTTGTTTGGCTTTAGCTACTCCTAAACCAGTTTGATCTGCGTTGTCCTTTTCAAATAATCATCTTTGTCCATATTTCAACCATTATTTGGTAGTCTTTTATGTCAATTAATTCATCTTCTTTGTGAAATGCAGCAATACTACTGACAGCAAAACAGACCCATAGCATGATGTGGCCACCACCATGCTTGTTAGTTGGCTTAGTGTAGAAAACTTTACTGTGATGTCGACAATCATACTTCTTGCCAAGTAGCTCAATATTTGCCTGGTGTGATGATACCATTTTCTTCCTGAAGGAAGTTTTGGTTTGTCCATGTAAGAAGGACCAAATGTTAACTTGAAGTTGGCCATTTTCTTCTTCAGCACCTTATCAATCCAGGATAATGTTCACATTGCTTCACTGTAGTCAGCGACATCTTCCAGTTTATTAAAAGAAAACTTCAGCCTACTTCTTTTTAATTTGCTACTGAACATCCTAACTAAATTCCTTTCACATGTAGAGGAAAGTTACGTTCGGATGATAACATCTCAGATGAGAAATGTCCTAATGAGCCTCTCCAAATTCCTGACCTCAACCCCGTTGTAAACATGTTCCCCTAACATTAACCTTGTCTAACCAGGTCTTACCATTAAACTAGTAAACCAGAGTAGCTAAATGTGTAGTCAAGAGTAGCTAAATATTTAGCCAGAAGTTTTCCAGAAACTTATTGAAGACTGAAATTGGCGTATGGTGAAGGCTCAACATTTACCCAAACATTAGTAGTTAAATGCATGAATACGTATGTACCCACATCCACAAATGTAACATTTATATCCATTATTGGTGTAAGTAAACTGCTGTGTTATGAAGTAACCAGATGAAATGTGTTTCATTCATGTTTGCTTTGGAAGTAACTTATGTTTCTGTGAAAGGTGATGATTGGGTGCTACGGTGAGTCTCCCTCCTTTATGCTGCGTGTTGTTGCTGACTGATGAAGTGAGATGTGTGCACATGAGGTGAAAACCTCTCTGACCCCCCATACTCTCGCCTCGGTCCCAGTACGGGTTTGTTTGCAACATGTTTTTGGAGCTTGTCACCCAGCCTTATGTGAAATAACGGATGTTACCCGGCTTATGGGGTGCGCTTGTTTTCAACTCAAACTCTGTGGAAGTCTGGATATAGCTTGGGGATCAATTGTCTGACCAGCTGTTATAGAAAGACGAAGCTTCTTTCTCGCCTGAAATTACAGCTGAACCTCCCCAATATGAGCTCTCAGCCTCAGAGACCGCTTGTTTCTAAATTCAGGATATGACGAAGTCTGTTCAAACATTTAGGCGGAACACCTAATAAAAGAAACTCAAGACCCTGGGAAAGAACTGTAAACACCGGGGTCTAGATGCAGGTTTTGTTTCTTCGGACGACTTCCAGGTAACCTGACTGAGACAAGGCAACAGAATGGGAGGCGAAAACATTAGGTGGATCTGCTCTAATACACTTCAGTACCAGCTGGCATATGTCTGAGTCATTCACAGAGGAAAAGTGTTGGTCCTGCTGCCCATGCTGAGGAAAGGGATAAATAATCCATCTGGCTCTCTCTGGTAATTGAAATTCTTTACATGAAGGCACAGCTTTACATTTAAACTTTTTGATTTAAACTCAAAACCTGTGTACTTCATTAGAGTCATTTTTCAAACTCTCATAGTTTCTTTACTACACAACTACATCCCACCAACACTTATAAATTAGATGATTATTTAATACATATTTCATTATTAAACATGAGGAAGCAATGCTTTTAGAATACAAGAGGACATGGACAAAATCGCTAAAAAGATGCAGCGCTTTCAGACCTCAAATAATGCAAGGAAAGCAAGTTCATAATCATTTAGAAACAACAATACTAATGTTTTAACTCAGGAAGAGTTCAGAAATCAATATTTGGAGGAATATTCATAATCATGAGGTTTTCAGTGGAGTTCGGTGCAGTGGTTTCTTAATTTTTTCCAGACCTATATAATTTTTATTTATCTCTTGTTTTGAGAGGAAACAAAAAAACGATCTCTCTGTGAACAATTGGTTCATGTAAACAGACCTCATGTCTCTGTGTTGTGTAAAGACAGCAGCAGACATAAGTGTGTCTGGTACGGAGACAGAGACAAACGCTTCCCCTGCTCGCCTCGCTGTCAGTACCTGGTCACTAATGATGCTGCAGAGCTGAGCTCAGCTAATCAACCAGACAGAGATGGATCAGGACTGAGCTCTCTGCTGTGTCTGCTGACTGCAGTTTGTGGTTAAATGTTTCCTTCAAGAGCTGCTGCCCCATTGTGTGCCTTAATCTCCAACGGAAAGCTCAAAGCGAATAAGTCGCCTCTCAAAAAGAAGGAGCTTAAAAGTACTGCTTAAGCAATTTGAAAAAGTCTTTATCTAAAATTAGTGAGAATCTGGTTTGTTCCCCGGAGAACAAACCCTTAACACTTCAATCAGAGTTTCCAGGACAGTGTGGAAAATTCAAAGAAGCAGAGTTCATTTTTGGTGTTTTTATTAAATTCCAGTACTTTCTGTCTTTTTTTTTTTTTTATGTCACACAATGTCTTGGCTTCTTTGGAAGTTAATCTCTTTGCTACAATAGCCCCATGAGTCATCTTTCATATTTTCTTAACCACACGTAGTAATTATGGAAGTGGAAAAGATTAACTTGGTGCCCTCACATCTTACTTGTTATTGTCCGATATTCCGTCAGGAGCAAAGATCATGCCGGGAAATGCTTGCAAGCGAATCTCTGCACTCTGTGCGTGTTTGAGATAAGAAAAGGTGCAGTCTCCGGCCTGCTGTACTCTCTTTAGGGGTATCTCTAATGAAGAGCTCCGGCTTGATGCTGATTGGACACTGGGGTAACTGGGGCCTGAACAGGTCAAATACATTATCACATTTCTTCGACCCCTTGAGTTGGGACAATTAGTCAGTGAGATCAAAGAGCCAATATGGTGTAATGATGTTGTTATTGGCCAACAGAGCAATGAATGTCGGTGATCCTCTGTCTGTGTCTGCAGAGGTGCAGATAAACACATGGGTCTTGGTGCTGCAGCAGAGTGGGAGGGCAGCGGTTTTTGTGTCAGCCTAATTCCTTTCACAAAAGCTTCAGTTTGGGGGAAGTCGATCTTAAAAGTTCTTTACTTCTAAAGGACAAGAGGTTCTGTTGCAAGGGGAGGAGTAAGACCTATATTTCCGGCCCAGATCCCCTCCTTTTGTAATTGAAAGCAGCCGTCCACATGAGCCGGACTCTGCGGGGAGGCTCTGCGGGATGCGCTCGCACATGTACACACATACACACCTCCCTTTGTCTCCGCAGCTTTCCCTCATGTGGACTGACGTGTGAGACGGGCGAGAGAGGAGGGGAGGCTGAATGTGTGTTCTCCTCATCTCAGTGCAAGAGTTTATATTGTTACTGAAACATGTAAGGAGGACCATGCAGAGCTCATGCCATAACATTTCAATCTCAAATTGTGGATTGTTTGAGTCTGTCTACACATGTAATCCGCTGAGAAATGCCCGCAACCCCAAACATTGAAATCATGAGCACAAAGGTGAGGGCAGTGGGGATAATTGGAGCAATCTGAATTTACACTGAACCATGTGCATTGTGTTTTAAACTTTTGGGTGATCACTCTCACTGCTGTTTCTTTGTAAGTTTATGTAAAACGTTTATTTTTCCTGTGTGATAATAATCTCTCGGATTTCCTGCAGCGGATTACGGCATCTGCACTATGTCAAGTGAAGCTGTTTAAGGGGAATATGGCTCTATTGCTTCAGCTGTGTGCTGCAGGTGCTATTTTATAGCTTCATTCAGTGTAGCACTTGGCATAGCTGGGACACTGAAAGGAAAGACATGCTTCCTGGTGGCTAATGAGGTTCTGAACCCAGCCTCTTATTTGTTTTAAAAGCACCTGGGCCAACCAGGGAAAAGCCTGCCTGGACAATGGAATCAGTCTAGCGTTTCCACAAAAAGTCTTCCCATTCAAAACATCCCAGAACCTCAGGACACAAACTCCTACACTCTGTAAAATGAAGGAAAGGCAGAACGAGAGCTGAGACAGCCCATTCTCTTCTCACAAAGGGATCTATTGTTTCTCTTTACATGCCTCAAGTCCCCAACTCTGCAGATTAAAACTGCATAAAGAAACAATGGAAAAGGAACTCAACGTAGCGAGGACGCAGCAAGCGTGTAGTTTGAATTTGAGAAATGCAACACAGGCGCAAGCTGCTGCACTCACAGTTGATTTCGACATTTCTTTTCTCCCCGGGAAGATTTGACAAATTGAAAGGCTTCCTCTGATGGATAGAAAACAGCACACGATGAAATGAACTACACACTGACCTGCGCACCCCTACACGTTTTTAAATTGTCACATTACAACCACAAACTTTTTTGTACATTTTGGGATTGTTTATTGCAGAACACAAGGCAGCATTTAGAGGGAAAATGATGCATGGCTTTAATTCTGCTACCCCTAAATAAAATACAACACATCTCATAGCCTTCAGAAGTCACTGGCAGAAAGCCTGTGCATAATTTCTTCCAGCATAAATACAGCATTCAGTGAAGACCTCAGGGGTTTGTTAAATCAGAATCATATTTTTTCTCTTCATTTGCAAATTTGCTTCATTTTACAAAGGGACGGTATGTTTGCATTTTACTGCCATTTATCAAGGATGTACAAGCTTCCAAATCTAATAATCATATAATCATGTTTTAAAGTTTAAAGAATTTTTTGAATATATATATATATATTTTTTTGTCCTTTGTCACAGATCCAGGGAACCTGGCCGTAGCTCAAGAGGCAGTCAGGAGAGCCTCCGCACTACGCCGTCCCCCAGCACGAACAGGAGAGACGCTCTCAAGTAAGAGCTGTGAACATGTTCCTATTCCTATATAAAAACAAGATAACAGAGAGATGCATCAATGCCTGCATCCTGCAGCTGAAGAAATGTACTTTCTGGCTTTCAGATTGTCTGAACTGCAGTCGAATCACAGCTTTGAGTGAAAAGCTCAACTCATTGGAGGCAAAGGTGAAAGCTGTATCTGATTTAATGGGCAAGATCACAGGCCTTTTTTATCAAAAGATATTATCAAATTACCTGTTTTTTTTTGTTTTTTTTCTGTCCCAGGTGCAGCTGCTCACAGCGCCGGGCAGCACGTCACATCGCCACCTACAAAGTAAAGGAGAAACGTCTCCAGAGACGTCGCTGCTGATGGGGGCCGTGTCGGCTCAGGGAGCTCCTGGTGAGCAGGGCCCTGCAGGTAATCTATGGCGTTGTGTGATGATTAATATGTACATTTTACTTTATTTAGAATCTAGCAGATCATTTTTTCTAACTTTGTCAAAAAAACAGCCCTACTTTCCATTCTTTTAAGCTAATATGATCATTACTTTCACTCCCGGTTATTTCCTCTCATCCTTTTTCCTGTACTTTTATCACTTGTTTCTGTTCACTAAAGCAAGATCCTTGCTTGTCTACTCTGGGATGTAACGCGATTAGCCCAGCACATCAAAAACCACGTGGTCTGAAAAATTGTTAGGTATTGTTTAGTCTAGCTAGTTAAAGTCAGCACAGATTTTACTTACATGAAATTAGACCATTAGGGTGAAAGTGGATGTGTTGCAATCTGCTGCTTTGAGCACAATTACACACTTTTTTCCTGTGTTTTTCCAGCAAATACTTTTTTTTTTTTTTTTTTGGGAGAAAATAGTTTTGACAAAGTGGAAGCATAAAACTGCAGCATGAGGATATTAGCAAAGTGGCAGAAGTTTTTTGCTGAAACGCAAAAGATGATTGTGATTGTGTTTAATTAAAAGCTTAACTATGTTTCTCCATGCCAGAAGGTTTATGCAGTCATATCAGACCAACCTCCAGCGGCTCTATGGAGATACAGCGTATCCATTTATAAGTGTACTGCTGATTGCTATGTCATACGTTAACACAAAGCAAAGCTCAAATGCAAAGTAGAAGGAAAATTATTATTATTATTTTTTTAAATTAACAAATACAAATCCATAAGATGTGATTAGCATTTGTATTCAGCCCCTTGTACTCTGTTGTCCCTAAACAAAATTCACTCAAAACAATTGTTTAGGTTTGAGATTCTCCTGTCAGCGTGGCATCGACACTAAACATACAGCGGAGCTAATAGTGAACTGCTTTACATCAAAGCAAATTCATTTGTTAGAATGGCATAGTCAAAGTACAAGCCTAAGTAAATACAAATGGAGCTTCAAAGACATTTTTCAACAATTTCATTCTCTAGATTATGGCTGCTCAATATATTCCAAATCTGTCACCATTGCAACATCAGTGTTCGATAATAAAATCACAAAGAACTGCTTAGATTGAAACCCAGCTGTCATTTGATTAGATATTTTTATCCACTTTGTAATATTCACACAGCAGTAGCTGCCCTCACCTGACACAGATTATGGTTCCCAAGATACTATCAGTCACAGAGGGAGTTGGAAGCATAACTGAGAAAGAGAAATATCTACAATGTATTATTTATATCGTCCAGCTCAGCTCTGGATATGAAAAATTGGTAGCGACTTACCTAAGACTTGCTGCTGTAATTGTAGCAAAAAGTGGTTCTAGAAAGTATCAAAACAAGGGGGCTGAACAGAAAAGCATGCTTCACTTTTCAGATTTTTGTTTGAAATAAAAAATAAACATCTATTATTTTCCTTCACATTTATGCTCTGCTTTGTTTTTGTGGATCACATAAAATCTCAGCAACACAGATTGAAATTTGTAGTAGCTTCTTCTAAAAAAACATGAGGAAGTAGTCGATAATTTGCTGAGTTTAGTTTGTTAGTATGAATTAATTCATCTGCCTTACAAGTTGAAAGAGCTCAAAAAAGCTTTGTTGTTTTTTTTGTTGTTGTTTTAAAGAGCCTTTGTTATAAATCATAATTTAACCTAATGTTTCGTAATGTTAGTCATCCAGTCAGAAACTACAAAATGTAAGTTTCTGTTAACAACAGGCTTATTTGGCATATTGAAATCAACATTTCAATAATACACTATCATAAGAGCAATATTACTCTACAGACATCTGTTGCTTTCACAGGAAAGCTGTTACTTGGACAGAAATGGTTTTAATGCCTCCAAGGATTTTACACTTCATCTTCTCCAGGTGGCTTGAGTTCAGATTTGTTCACAGACATAAACCTCCAAATGAAGGCATCTCCCTGTTTTCCTTCAGGTCCTCAGGGTGAAAAGGGCAGAGATGGACTTCCTGGCAGAGATGGTGAGTTGTAATTGTAGTTGCGTTTCAGCTGATGTCATTCAGGATGTAAACCTGTGAGGGGATTCATGATTACTCCTGATTGTTTCTTTACTCGCAGGAAAGCCAGGATCTCAAGGGCTGCCAGGTCCCAGTGGGCCTCCGGGGGATGTGGGAGCGAAGGGCCCGTCTGGAGCTCCTGGATCGAAGGGACTGCCAGGACCAGCAGGTAACGGAGGACCAAAGCTACACGGACATCTGAGATTAGATAAACTGTTCAACCAGTTGATCATTAAGCACATTGAGCTCTCTGTGTGCCCTAGACAAAAACTCGTTGGTCCTGCAGAGCAATTGTTACGACCTCTAACAACTCATATTATCGTCAATGAAAATAGATGACTGAATGGATTAGTCCTGACCACAAAGCAGCAGAAACAATAGATGATAAATCTGACTTGTGATGTTCAGCTCCAGAATGTTTGTCACAGAAATGGTTTTGGTCTTTGGTCAGCTTGAAGACCCTCCAGTACTGAAAGCTGGAACATTCCAGCGGCCTTTGAGGTCTGCTGGCTGTTCAGGGAATTTACACTTTATTGGTTTGCATCTAAAGTTATTTGTTTCTAAAAGTACTGCTAAAAGAATGTACAGTGCCTTTCAAAAGGACACAACCCTTGACTTATTTTTTGTTCTTTTTACAGCAACCATAAACTGCTATGTGTACAAGTGGCTTTTCTGCAACCAACACAACCCAGAGTAGTGCATAATTGGGAAGTGGAAGGATAATTATCTTATTTTAATCATTTTTTGTACATTAAAATGTGCAGCCTGTATGTATTTAACACTATTGATTTTGTATCTTTTAGAACCAGTGTAATTACAACTGCAGATCCTAAGGGAATGTCTCTACCAGCTTTGCACATCTGAAGATGTTGTTTCTGCCTTTCCTTATTTGCCAGCTAGTTCAAGCTCAGTCAGATTAGAAAAAGAGCATTAGTGAACTACAATTTTCAAATCTTGCTTTAGTTGGATTTAGTTCTAGACTTTGACTGGGAAATTTTAACATGTGCCAAAAAGTTGAACTTTTCACTCATCTGGCTGGATCGCCATCATCCCCCTGCTTGCTCTCTACATGGCTTGTGGCAAATAACAAACAAAACACCTTGTAGGTTTTGGTTTGTTTTTTTTAAAATGACTTTTATGTTACCAATTTTCCGATATGCCAGATTTGTGCAGTTTGCTCCTAATAGTTCTGATATTTTGAATGGTGCAAATTTTCAACCACTGCTTTAGGTTTTATAACCTGAACCTTCTTTAGATTTTTCAAAATTACATACCTTACTTTTCTGGTGTTTCTATCATTTGTGTGCTGTTGTCCAGCTGTATTTGTTGCTGTGAAGGGGGCTGAAAACAAAACCACACAGGCTTTCTTGTAAAATATTGAAAAAACATTTTTCAATTTCCTTCTACTTCACAGCTATGCACTCCTTTATGTTGGTCAATTACATAACCACAACGGCTCCCACCAAAATACTTTGAAGTTGTGTCATTACAACATGAAGACATATGACAAAATTTAGGGGATTCAATACTTTTGTGAGGCACAATACACACACACACACACACCCCTGTGTCCTGCTGTTCATTGTCATCAGCCTGGAGCCAAGCCAAAGCATCAATCCCTCCTTTAAATCCAGATCTCACTACTCCTTGTGGACAAATAACAAATGACCTGTTGAGAAAAATTTTGTCTACCTTTAGCTGCAACTGTAAAGACTAAAGTAAATGGTGGTCTAAGTTGTGCCACAACATCTGCTCTTGCTATCGACTGCTTTGGATCACAGAGGGAGTGTTTCTCCTTTCAGGCTAACATATGAACCCTTCTTTACGTTGGCTCCTAGGTGAAAGTGAGATTTAGAGCGAAACTTGAACTACAAACCCACTTTCTGAGTAGCTCCATGTGACTTCAATCTGAAGTAAGCATGAGCTGTACGTATACAAATCCCAGCTCTATTATGATTTCCATATGCCTGCGGTGTTATTGTTTTTTCTGTCTCCATTACTTCATGGATAGCCGAAAGGTTGTTTTTTTTTGTCTTTCATTTAAAGTAAAAGATAAACACAAGGGTAAAATGCGACCAGTGTAATGTATAAATTACTAAAGTAGAAGAGAAAAGTGAACTTTGAGTTGCAAATATGTTATCATATTTTGTCACAGCATCCCCCAGAGCAAGCAGGGGACTGAAACTGTGCAGAAAAAACTTAAACCGTTTCCCTGATATGTTGCATTAACTTTGAAGGGCTGCTTGGGGTATTTATGTAAACCACTGTCCTATAGATGAGTTAATATCTCAGAGAAGCGGCCAAAATGTTTCTTTTATATCAAGGTTTACAGAAACAAGTCACAAAGTGTAAAAGTCAAAGCTGTAATAACATTGCAAGGCACTTCAGTAATTACTGGACTTTAGTTGACAATTGCCTCAGAGTTGACGAGATGGAAGGACAGAGATGATGGCCTAAATGAGGTCAGATGATGTGGTGATGCTTTTTCCAGCTTCAAATTAGCAACTAAAGTAAGTGAGGGGACACTCTCACTGGATGCTTGTTTGAAACCTGTTAAAGACTGCTGTGAACTGGATTCCTCTACACCTTTCATTTAGGAAAAGTGTAGAGAATCTGAATTCTCCAGATTCCTCGACTTAGAGCTTTCAGTCTTGTATACCTATTCAAGCATTAAAGTTACTATGAAATTATGGCTTATAGGTTTTCAGTGGACGAGGTTGATATTGTGGAGAAACAACTGTGTGTTTACTCTGAAAAGCTGATGGTACAGGGAACATTTCAATTGCAGGGAGACTTGACTTTAACTCTGTTTATTTGAGTTAAGTTTCCACCAAGTTATTCGCACAGATTAATTTATGACCCTCCTGTTAATTAGAGTAACAAACTTAATCAATTCACACTGTGCCCTTTATTCCCCCATGCCCAGAACTTTACACCATATGTGCACATGTAGTCATATATCAACCAGACACCATCAAGTTGTATCAACACCTTTACTAATATTTTCCCTCTCTGCTCTTTGTCATAGTTTTTCCTCCCTTCAACATGTCAGCCCCAGTCATTCATCAGTCTGCAATGCAACATGCCTCTGAGCAAAGGAGATCAAGATTGAGTCCTACCATGACGTACCCTGTCGCTGCCACCGTGCTAATTTGTCACCTTCTGTCCCTTCTTGTAGGACCTCGCGGCCCACCTGGACACCCGGGAGAGAGAGGTCTACCAGGGCTGCCCGGGCCACCTGGGCCTCCAGGCCCACCATCGCCAGCCGGTGCCCGCATCCCAGAACCCGACCACAGTAAGTAACCGCTTCCAGGGTTGGCTTTTATGTGATGTTTGTTTTCAGAATTTAGTTTCATGCCAGACGTAACTTTTTAAAAGTTGTATTCATATCGGTCCACAAATTATTTTGCCAATGGTTTCGAGTATTGTCGACATGGGGATGTGTGTGTGTTTTTGTGGAAAATACGAAACTATTACATTCTTGTTGGTCAGAAGGGGTTTTGGAACTGCAGCATGAACGCCGTTTGTGCTCAGTTTCCTTCTTATTATTGAATCAAGAACACGGACCTTAAATGAGGCAAATAAGCCCTGCAGCACTTTAGATGCTGTTCTGAGTTCCTTTGTGACCTCCTGAATGAGTTATTAATATCGTCTTATAGGAACCATTTTTCAGCTAGCCACTCCTTGGAAAGGTTGAGAACTGTTCCATGTCACCTTCATTATTTAAATCAGCTCTGATTGAAATATACTGTAGTCCCAAAGCTTTAGAAATTGCTTTGTTGTCCTGCCCAGACTGCAAGATCACAATAGCCATTTTTTATTGTATTTGCTCTGGTTGTCTTTGTCTTGTCTCAAAATGAGTTTGAAGAAGAAGAGGGGCACCATTTTCAAAGCTGTTTCCAATACACAACTCTTTGAAAATAATGATACCATAGCACCTACTTATAATCTTACCCTTGACTCCATGCACGTTGGGCACAACAGCAGCAAAGCTTGAGCACATTCTCTCTGTTTCTGGTGCATTTCAGTTTGTGTGTTACGCATACAGGCCTGGCATAGTTACTGTAACATCTTGGGGGTTTTTTCGCTTGGATGAAGGTGGACATGATGTCGTGCTAATGGGGGACATTTCCATGAGGACAAACGCAAGGTTTGTTTTACAAAAACTGTATTTTCAGGTGAATATCGTCTGACAACCTTTAAGTTGACATGAACCTAATCGATATTCTGTTTATATGCATAAAATAAGTTTGTGTGGATAGGGCACCAAAACCAACTCTGACTCTACTACGTCCTCCTAAATCCGGCCCTGATTAGAATCAAAAACACAGATTGCACCCCTCAATATGCTACACCTTGCTTCCAAGCAGCCAAGCTTTCTTGTAATCTTTTACAACTATCTAGAATAATACTTCCCCTGGCTTTCAACAGACTTTTCAAAACCTTTTTACTAATTTCCAGTCTTGTTCTGCTTGCCATAAACTTGGCTCGTCAGATGCTCTTTAACAAGATTAGATAAACTGCAGAAGGAGAGGAAGAAGTAGGATGTGGCATACTTAAAAAAGTATTTACAACACATGTATTTAATAGTAATAACATCAGTGCATTTTGTTCTAAAAAATATTTTTTTAAATCCAGCAAATACTTGAAATGGCACCAGAGAGTCCTTTTTGTTTAAATGATTCACTGGGCAGAATGAGGAGGCTTAGCCACCTGTCAGCGACAGTAAGTAAGTAAGTAAAGTTTATTTATAAAGCGCTTTTCACAGACATAAAATCACAAAGCTCAGTACAATAGAAATCAACCTTAAAGCCAGGACTTTTAATTAATGAATATCAGTCAGAAGTTTGGTCAAATATTACAGAACTCTCTTCTTTAGACAAAACATAAGGAGAGGTGACAGGTTTGTTCTCATACAGTGTGGTTGTTGAGGACCCAAATGCAGTGAGATTGAAGACAGTCTTGTGTGAGTACAATAAATGATAGAAATTAAACTTACCTTGAAAAATCAGAAGATGGGGCAGGAGTAACACACACCGTCCATACGGAGGCCTCAGTCCTTGATGTGGCTCATGGGTTCTAGTATTGACCTGCTGACCTTTGCCACGTGTCTTTCCTTCTCTAACAACGCACTTCTCTGTCAAATCACTGTCAAATGAAGGCCATTAGAGTAAAAAAAAAACTTGAAAAAAATCCATAGCAGCACAAGAGAGCAACCTCGGAGCAACAGGGAAACTGGCAGGGTAGCAACCAAAGCACCTTTCAGATCGTCCTTTATTTCAGTGATGTCACATGTTAATTACGTCTTGTGATCAAGGTCATTCCAAAACTGGCATGAAATAACTATGTTTTTACAGAAGGATAGTGGAAAACCTGCCTACACTTGACCTCATCACTGTGGGATTTTCCTTAATGCCCACTTATGCCCCCTTTACACACATAAGTATGTCTCACTGTTTTGCATATAGAACATATTAACAATGTTGTTAATATGTTCAACATGCATTGTTGTTAAGCAAAGCAGTTCTGAGTTGGCTTCTAGATTCAAAGTGTAGAAGGTGTATAATAAATCTAAACTTTCTAAAAGAAACAATGGTACTGCATTAGTGGACTGTTAACCCAATAAATAAGACATTTGCTGATTACATGTGAACTAATGTGTGCTAAATTGGCCCTCCTGTTAACAGTGGTTTTGACTCTGTTTGATGCATTTGGATAAAGCATCTTCAAGCCCCCTGATGGCAGACTAAGATTTGAAACAAATGAACTCAGAAGTTTGATATGAATTTTGCATTGAGCATAAATGGTTCTTAATACGTCTGCAGCAAGTTGTAGGCCACACCATTTTGGTTCCACATCCACTGCTGAATGATGTAAAAGCACCCAAGGCCTGTGAAAGTAATAGGGGGGGTTGTGGTTTGTGTTCTTTTTTTTACATGACCATGATGAAAGTGCCTTAAGAGACTCAGACAGGGTGACAAAAGGATTCGTAAAAGGAGAATCTGACAAGTCCCCCTTAACCAACACTATTAAGAAGGATGATTAAAGAAATGAATAGCAAATAAATATAGCTACAGTATGTCAGAGAAGGATGAAAGTTTTTTATTAGGTTCAGGCAATGAAAGCTTTAGTCTTCATTAACACAAATCTTTAGTTAGGTTTTTTTCATAAGCAAAGTGGTGCAGTTTTACTAAATTTCAATATTTTATTCAGAACTCTCTTTACAAAAAAGCAAAAATTGTATAAAAAAACATGATTGGTGTTAATCTTTTAGCTGCTTCCTGTTTCTTCTGACGTTGTTCTGCTACCAGAAGAGTAAATCACAATCAAACAGTGTTTTACCAGATACAAAATCTGTAAAATTAGTGCAGACTTCCTATTCTGAGAGGCGAACCTGTCCACAGCCGACGTCACTGAACGGTTTCCAGATGTAGGCCGTCCAGACAGCTGAGGGAGGGGAGCGGGAGACGGATGGGCTCTTTCAAGGTCAACACATGGGTGGGTTTTACATTCGGGTCCGGTGGTAAAACAAAGTATGCAACACACAGATTTGTAAGCTCTGGGTTCCGCTGTGGAGAGCCGCGGGAGCGCGGGGGTTGGCATGATGATTTCCAAACTGTGGGCTATTTCTTTCACATCAAAGTAACAGTGGGGGCGGGTTTGCGCCGAGCTTCCTTTGGAAAACACTGGCTTATTTGGCCACTGGATCTGCATCAGCAGCAAAGAAGATGACTGTGGGAATATGGCAGTGTTAGAAGTGTCTGCTTGTTTAATCCATCTAACTAAGGGGAAGAAGAGAGGTGTCGCCTCTCTCCCCGATCTCTTAGTGGTGTCTGCACCTCAGGCAGAGGGAGGATGTTTATGACTGTCAGCCGTCCTCATCATTTTCTTCTTCCTCTTCCTTTGTCCTTTCAGTATCTGTGAGGTCTCAGGCCTGTGATTGGATCTGTGCTTCCTGTTAGAATAAAATGACCCAGCAGCCACACACTTCCTTCATCACACACATGTTTACCACCCTTTTCCTCTTGCTCAAATGCTGTGAGTACATGTGGTTTGACTGAGTGAATTCCACATAAAATATATGGAGACCTTTAAACTTAACGTGACTAAACTTTAATTGCCATCCAACCTGGATTTAATGATGACCAGAATGCTTTTGATGGCAGTTTAGTTCAGCCCCCAGCCTTGCTGAGCTCTGCATGAAATTTCATGTTTTTTGGGGTGTTTTTTGGAAAATACTGCCCTCTAGAGGTCATATAAAGTTGTCAAAGCGACTTTTCACTGGACTCACAGGAATTTCTAATGCCACATTAAACTGTTTCTGTTATTTTTACAGTATATTTATTAAACAGCTCAAAAGGTATATCTACAAATTAAAAAAAATGGAAGAATAACTCTGCAATTTTTTCTCTCTTAAATTTGCATGTAAAAAATGGTCAACTTGATTCTTGTGGCCAGTCACCTATAATTGTTAGCAGTTGCAACTTGCTGAGAGCACACAAACTAAGTCATATCTAAGGCTGAATGCAGAAATTTCGAATGAAATTATATAATCAAAACTCATATCCACAAGATTCCCTAAAATGTTGAATATAATCTACAAAGTGTCCATCACATTTGTTTTGCAGATGTCTCTGGAGCATATTGAAAAAATCCATTGACAAAAGCACTTCAGCAAAAGTGACGTATATAACAGCAATGCAAGGGTAATCTATATGTTGTCACATTATAACCACAAAGTACAACCGAGGGATTTGAAGTGACACAGCAACACAACATAGTGTAAAACTGTCTTCAAAATGTAAAAATAGAAAATGTAATGAAATGTGTATTAATCCCCCAGTAACCTGATACACAGAAATAAAATTCAATCTATTACCTTCAAAAGTTACCAAGTCAAGTCCATCTGTGTGTCGTTTAATAAATCCAGCCATTCTGTGAAGTTCTCCAGTATTTGTTTGAGAGCATTATCAACAGTACAACAAACAGGTCAGGGATGAAGCTGTGGAAATGTTTATTTCAGTGTTGGGGTATAAAAAAAAGCAAGATTTGAACATCTGAAAATGGAAGGAGCGTAGTACAACTGCAAGCCTGTGTAGTACCAAAACATGGGTGTTCATATAAATGAATCTATCCAAAGTATAGTATAAATGTATATTTTTGCCTTTATGGAACATGCTGTAGGAATACTGTAGCTGTAGGAATACTTTTTTTATTTTAATGGGTATAGCGAAGCTTGTCAGATTGGATTTAGAAGGAGCTAAATACAGGATAATAGTGGAAGAAATTTGTTAGAGGCTGTGAAAGACTTGATATTGAGGCAGAAATTCATACTTCAATAGAATATAGACCCTAAATATTCTGCCGGAGCAACAATAAAATGCTTTATATTAAAGCATAAATACATGTTAGAATGGGCTGGGAGACAGAGAAAGTCAATAACATCACTATTGGACAATGTCTCTCACCCCATGTATGAAGCTCAGCTGGAGAGCTCCTTCAGTGACAGGCTGCTGCATCCACGGTATACAAAGGAGCATTATAGGAGACTCTATTGTGGATCTAATTATGAGACAAAAAAGGTTAAGTATTGTCAGTGCCACATGTTTGTTATCATGTAAGGTGTTGCAGATTATCTTCACAATTTTGTTCCTTTTGTCAGGAACTTCACGATTCATTGATTGTCTTTCATCCCCAGATAGTGGAAAAGATCCTTTCTTCACCAACACTTTCCACGACTCCAGAGGTTTGCCTGTTCCAGGACCTCAGGGTCCTCCCGGGCCTGTTGGTGAGCCTTTATTGTTTACAGGATGTTTGTGCGGTTGCTGGGAATCATCTGTGTGCACATTCAAACATCCTATACTTGAAAATACCTCTGCATGCAAAGTTCTTACAGTATACATTTTATCCAACTTTCACTGTCGGTTATTGAACTCTGAGAAGGTTACGTTCATGAAACTCAAAAGGTTTCCTTCAAACGAAGGGGTGAAATACAAACATGTCAGATTGAGTTTTGCCATCTTCACCAGAGAGAAATAATGACTCCATGCTTCTACACACAGGCCCCCCAGGTCCCAGAGGCCCAGTAGGACCTCCTGGCCCATCAGGACAGAACGTAAGCTACCTTGCATGCAACATAGTCATCAGTTGCTCTTAGCACTGTCAGACTTACTACTATACAAATATATACATCTAATCATATGTATATATAATTATATTTAAAATGACATAAATGTCATCTCAAATGCATTCTGACTACAGGGGACACCTGGAACACCTGGGGCACCAGGGCCAGTGGGGCCAAAAGGAGATCGTGGGGAAAGGGTGAGTATTTTAGATGAGATGTACCTTCATCAAGCCAAGAAGCAAATCTGTAAGGTTCTTACTTTCTGTTCTGTAACATAAACTACCAAACTATATTTAATGAAACGAAGAGAAAATGGAGCAACTGTGATGGACATTGATCTTACAAATGAATGGTAATGTTAACCGTTCAGCCAACTTATTTATAAACTCACTTAAGGACTTTGAAGTCGATGTTTTGGGGAGGCCAATCACAGAACCCTATTTTCAGTGAAATGTAAGATTTGTGGGCAGAGCTAAAATGATGTGGGAGAACAAGTTGATCAATAAAGCTGACTCAGTTTTTCTGGAGGAATAGACCAAAAACTCCAGTAAACTGTAGTGACAAGCTTATAGAAAGATACTCAAAACTGTTGATCTAAGCCATGCAGCTTAAAAGCCAATTATAGAAAATGATATGTAAACATCTGAATATGAACAAAATAAAAAATCCCCCTGCCTATTATTCTAGCATATAACAAATAGAAATAACTTTGGCAATCCTAAGTGACCTAAAAAAAGGGTCTTTTGATTTAATGTCAAAAAGTGTGCAAAGTGGAGTATGTCTTTTTATTTTTTTAATGATTGACCTTAAAAGGCGTAAAAACGGTCTAATTTTGACGAACCCTTCTGTTTATTTCTATTTAAGCTGATAACACTGTAACGCAACTACCTTGTATTTTGTTTTTTAGGGTCCTCTTGGTCATCCAGGAGAAAGAGGCTTCAGAGGTGACCCAGTAAGTCACCTCAACTCTGCTTTGTAGGTTTTGGAGGGAAACATCAACACGTCATATTGGTTATGTTGTGGTAAACCACCCAGCAACAAAAGCACACAATCCATGAGAAGCACAGTTAATAAACTGAATGTTTTTTTCTTTTTTTTCTGTGACTCTAAACTTCTCAACAGCTTTGAGTTTTAAAGCGAAACTTATTCTCCTCTCTCCTCAGGGAGCACCAGGTCCCAAAGGAGAGCCAGGGGAGAAAGGCTTGCCGGTAAGATTGTAGTTGATTGCAGCTCATCGGGTAACACAGAGAAAATTCAAAAAGCTTTCAACATAATTTTGATTTAGTTTTTTTTCTTGAGCATCAAAATATTTTCTGTGTCTAACTCTAAGTTTTCTTTGACGTCTTTCTCATTTTACAAGAACAATCCAAATGTAAGATATCTTTATTTAGCCATCACATCTTTGAACTGCAGTGAATCTTTTCCAAAGAATAACCATGACCCAACATCCGAGGTTATGGTTATGATCTTTTTCCAATCATTGTGACTCTCCACGAATTGGTTTGTTCAGTTGCACCTCTTTCTATCAGTCCCATACATTCCTACCTATCAATAGATCAGTTTATATCTGTTTCATATTGTTTTTTTAAACTAGAATGTTGCCCTCTATGTGTTTGATCTGTCTGATTTGTTTGTGTAAGTGTGTTTTTGTTGGTCCTTGGGGTGTGCTCTGGACTGCTGTCCCCTCTCCTCTTGACCCTAAAGCTGTCTGACTCCCACTGCGAGCTACTGTCCCCATGACTATCATTCACAGTCACCTTTTCAGCTTCTTACTTTGGCATATGCATATAAACACCTATACCAGCACAAGAACAGCAACTCTTAACTGGTGCAAAAATCTTCATTTTGCTTTGTTCCAAATGTTCAATATTAACTCTCACCAATTTGCTTGGTTTTCTATACAGGAATCTCAATGAAATAGATGAGATGTATATGCCAAATGTCTCCATTGTGTGTCAGTAGTTGGGTTTTAAGGTGTTGTGCTCCGATATGGGTGGAGTGGATACAGCTATCCCTTTTCTTCCACTGTATTGCCTTGCATGAAAAGCACAATGCTGCATAAACTCTTTCTTCTAGCTTTTAAAATAAACTAGTTAATATATTTAGTATGTAAACTAATACTGTGCAATTAAAAAGGAAAATGGCAAAGTTGCTATTTTATTTGGAGAACTTTGTGTCGATAACAAAAAGTTAGCAGAAAATGGTCACTCACTAATTTGCTAGTATCAGTGATGTTAGCTTTGATACAATTGTTTTTAGATATTTTTTATTTTTTGGCTCATTTAATTGAATTTAGTTGTTCCTTAGAGCCCAATTTTAACAGTTTAGATGTAAGTTTACAGTTAAAGCACAATACAATTATTTCAGTTTGATTTTCTTTTTTTAAAAGAAAAGGAACTGTGAACTACTGTTCACGGTAGTACACCTGTGAACAGGTATTACCGAGGTATTACCGCAGATTGGCATGTACTTGAACTGAGAAGCAAGGAGCTCATTAATCAGAGAAGCAGTCAAGAGAGTCATAATAACTCTAGACGAGCTAGATTCACAGTTTAGGTGCGTATTGTCTTCAATCTGACAGGGAGGCTGGTCAGAGGTAGTGGGAAAATGGGTAGGTCTACATACAGGTCAAGAACACTTGCTAAAATCAACAAACGGCTTGAGTGAATACTTTGCGGAACGGCTCTGACATACTGCCAGAGCTACATGGGAATATTTTAGATCAAAGCATAGCATAGTCATGTGTTAGAACAACTCAACTGCATTCCAGATCTACAGATCTAATAGAGAATTTGTGGCAAGACTTAAAGTAGGCATTCATAGACAGTTACCATCTAATTTTGAGCTACTTTGCAAAGAAGAAAGAGTAGTCCCAAGATGTGCACAGTGACATATCCTGAAAGGCTTGCAGGTGTCAGTAAAAGATGGTTCCTCAAAGTATTCACTCAAGACTTTTACAATAGCCTAGATAGAGTCTTGGGTCTTCATGCATAAAGCGTGCGTGCGCGTACAAAAAATGTGCCGCACCATATTTTACGCACAAGTCGACATGTATAAAAATGAACTTTGCATCAAAGTTTGCGTAAATATACGCACACCTTTTCGCTGGCGTGAAAATGTGCGGCAGCCGCGCAATTTTTTTCTGTGGACAATATCAAACTACAAAGCTTCAAAAATCACCTAAATACACTGAAATCTGACTATATTCGGTGTTATAGACAAAGAAGCATCTAACCCAATGTTTTTCATGGTTTTTATATTTTATTGTTTAAACGTAAACGATGAAACTGAACCGCATTTATCCTCTGACAATAAGCTGACACGCACAAAAAATAAAGAAAATAAAAATAAAAGTATGTGAAAACCTCACTCGAATGTAAATAGTACTTTTTCTCAGTTTTTGTCTCATAAAGATGTAAAGCATTGATCCGTGCGCCGAAGTGCATGAAATGTATCTATGGGGTCATTTCATTCTCACTAAAAGAAGAAAACAGGGTTGGATCAGCAGATAAACTCAAACCTGCTCAAGGTGTGAATGCAATCAGACGTATATAAGTAGCTGCGCAAAGGTGAGCCGCGTAATTGTGGAACGCTTTGGCGTTTGTTCAGAGATCATATTGATCTGCTGGGAAATGTTGATGATGGTTTATGAGCGTTTAGATTGCTCACCCTGATCATCCTGGAGCTCTGAGCAAAACTTAAAGAGGCGTGCGGTACCGGTCCAGCTGCAGTCTTCCTTCAGTCGAGTCGCCCGCTTTGTGAATGCGCTTTATGGATTCTAGTATTTAGAATAAACGTCCACATTCCCCACTCAAAGGACTCTCTGACTCGCTGTCTGTCTTTAAATCCCAGCTGAACTTGCTACTGTTCAAACAGGCATTTGCAGGATCTCTTTATTTTAATTTTTTTTATTTGGATTTCTTTTTTCTTTAAAATGAATTTTTTATTTTTGTGAGGTGGCATTATGTGTCCTCAGAGCACATTTTAAATGAAATATATAATTACTATTATTATAAATACTTATACTGCTTCGAACAAGGACGTTGCCATGGTTATTGCTTCACGTGGTGACAGACTTCCGGGTATTTATACTAATTTACATATATATTTATGGGTGGCGACAGGGCGGACCAGCAGCTGCGCTCTATTTCCCGCAAATTAGGATTTATATATGCGCACAGCTTTATGCATCCGATATTTTTTGTGCGCCGCACTTTTCAAAATTTTTCCGTACGTCAAGTTTTAATGTGAAAACTGCGCACTCTTTTATGCATGAGGCCCCAGGTCTTTGAAAGGAAAGTGCAATGAAATTAGGAGCCGTTTAAAGGTTTTACACAAAATGCTTAGCTTTTTATCGCATTAATAACATAAGAAACAAATGTAACATTTTTTGGATCGAGATTTCTTTGGCAGTATTCAAATAATAGAATAAAAGATGTCCTCTCTCTATCTAGTGCCTGCAGGAGATCAATCTCTTCCTCTGGGAGCTGTAAATGTTGATGTATGTCTGCACACAGTCTATAATGTGCAGACATTTCAATTACTGTCCAAGAACGTGACTAACATACCTTTTCAGAGCAATATTCTAAAGCAGCTTTGCCGTTTTCCGTTGCCCACAAGTCTTGGTATGTTTTTCGTTAGCATGTTTTTCTAAAGAAACCATTCACAACCTTCAGCCATGTTTCTTTGCATGCCTCTTTGAGGATCATGATGCATAAAGCTGTCTCTGTCTGTCTTACATCTCTTGTTGCAGTACTTTTGTTACCTTTGAAGGTAAAGATCCCCTGAGGTCGCTGCCTTATCCCTTAACAAAAGACAAATCAGATGTAAGAGTAAACCTCCTCTGACGGACCACTGTCAGATGACTGACAGTGGGTAACTTCTGTCTCTCTGCTGCATTGAGACTGAACACTGTGGAGCTAAAAATAAGCAAAGTGAATGCAGATGGCATGGTCATCTCTTCCCTGACGGTGTGACTCAGCTGTGTTATGCTGCCACGTGATACTGGTTGTCATGTGCATGTTGATGTTTGCCTGCCCAGCATGGCATAGAATTATAATACTTAGCAGCATGTTTATAAAGGAAACATAGAGAGAAATATAATGAATGGATAGTCATGCTGGGCAGATATGTGGACTGTTTTAACCTTCTAACAGCTAGACTGTATTGGAAACCTGACTTGCATCTTGGCGAGCAGTCCTCTAGCTTCTGCTCTTTACCTTGACGGCTGTATCTATCTTCACAGGGGGACGGCATACATCAGATCAGAGAGGCGCTGAAGATCTTAGCCGAGAGGGTTTTAATCCTTGAGACTATGATCGGTATTCATGGTGAGTAGGAGGCCTGCGGAAGGGTCAGCTTTAGGCAGGGGTCACAGCTGCGGGTGGGCCCATACTCCCACCATGCCTAACTGCTGGGACAGAGGGCGGGAGCAGTCACAGGCAGCCCCAGGACTTGGACAGTCTTTTCTGCAGCCTCACAAAGTCCCCCTGTCACTGCTCTCTGATAGGACATTAGCTTGCAGATGTTCCAAGACTTGCAGGCAGACCTTGAGCTTCTGGCTCGCAGGGTGACACTGTTGGAGGCTATCATCTGGCCAGGTAATGCCGAAACACCCACAGTCCTGCTGACCCTCATTTCTCAATTAGATGAAGAAAACATAGATCAAGTGTTAGAAATGTAGGATTTATAATCACCGTCTGTTTTTAAATGTAATGTAAAGTTGAGAAGTTATTTTGTATTCATGTTTTGATGACAGCAGATGCTAAAATTATTTTCTAAGCCTCTTCATATAAAAGAAGCATTTTAATTCTAGATCTGTTTAACATAACTATATATATATATATATATATATATATA
>CAEFZY010052965.1:0-16299 GCA_903066815.1 Brachyrhaphis roseni | reverse complement strand
ATAAATATATTTACAAAAAGAGTTAGTTTGAAGCTCGCACACAATACGATCACCGTTTCAACACAAACTCTCACGCTGCGTGGCTCAGCTGTCTCATCCCGTTGGATCTCTTCCGTACACAAACAATGCTGCCGACACGGGGATGAGGGGCGGGACCAACAGCGGCAGTCTGGATTCTGATTGGTCGACACGCACTGGAAACCAACTTCCCATTGGCTAGATATACTACCCAGCCTCCATAACCTCTGTTTCTTAAAGAGACATCCCACCTTATGTGGGTTACACCAACAAAATGCCTGCAGCCCAGAGGCGGTTCTAGACACAGGCTAACAGAAATGGCTCTTTGGCCACTTGTACAAGTTTTTGTCGGAGGGGACGTGACATGACGTGCTCAAAAATATGTAGTTGCGCCCCTAAGTGCGCACACCTGATGTTGCTCACAGTGGTCCTCAGTGTGCTCAGGGAGGCTGTGTGTATGCCCAGCTACATGAAAAATTAGAGGGAACATTGATTGCAAGGTATATTTAGCATATTTTATATCTTAACAGAACAAATGAAATCTGTTGAATTTACAGGGATGGGGGCTATGAGACATCTCCCCTGATTGGTAAGTTCTGTGGCAGTCAAAGACCTCCTGTTGTGGTGTCACATAGCAATCGTTTATGGATTAGATTCCACTCTGATCCCTCAATCACAAGTCATGGATTCATTGCGCACTGGGATGGAACACAGACAGGTACATGCTTATAATGTTCGTTATCTGTTTCTTTTATCTACACTGTGATACTTAGATCTCAAAAGTACGGAGATTCAGTTATAACCAAATACCAGACAGTTTTGTCTTGTTTGGTCCAACAGCATCAAACCTTCAGTTTAATGTTTCAGTTGTGACAATTTTTATTAATGACTGAGAATCCACAGCACTGAAAACTTAGAAAAAGGATCACTAATGAGATTTTGTCAGAGACGACAACAAAGATGTAGAAATATTACCGAGACAACCTTATGCCAAAGCTCTCTGATGATGAGTTATATCTTTACAGCACAAGGAATTTATTTCCTCATACTAAATAAAAGATACACTATTCTGGCATCTTGCATAAAGATGAAGCACCTATGAATGTTGTCAGATTTTCTTTAACTGTAATGCAGTTACGTGCTTTACTTCTTTTTCATAAAGGTTGTGGAGGAACATTGACAACTGCCTCTGGAGGATTCTCTTCTCCCAATTATCCTTTACCATATCATCCCAATGCTGAGTGCTACTGGAACATTAGGACCAGTCAGGGCAGCCAGGTCCAATTGTCTTTTTCAGGTTTCCACCTGGAATCCAGCTCATCCTGTTCTTATGATTACCTAGCTGTGAGTAGTGTCTCTCAACATGTTCTAGAATAGCAAATTTTCATCAAAGTACCTGATATATGCCTGATATTTTAGAACCTGCAGGATATGCTAAGTGTGGTTTTAATGTAGGAATATTATTAGCTATTGAACATACTTGGCATTTATCCTCATGTAAATGACTCTGATTCCAGACACATGCTAAAGTAAATATATTTTTTTCAAATGAGATATTATAAATCATCATATCTGTATTATAACGTAACGCCTACAACACCATCTTATCTGTTCAGCTAGAATTCACTTCAACAGACCAGCTGACTGTACTGAAAGTAGAAATGATTTAAAGTAATTGGAAGAATTTTGTCTCTAGTAATATTGAAAATAAGTGAAAACCTACAATTAAACTCATGTTTTTATTGTATTTTAAAATCTCAACAGGGAAATAAATCATTACACTTTCATCTTACTGCAGTGTTCAAAAATATAGAAAATGTCTGAATCTTACATCTTCATACAGAACTGTAAAAGCACATTGCTAAGCACAGTTATTACAGTAAGTAAAGCTTATTTCAATGATCTTATTTAATTCAGCAACAAACTATTTTCATTTGACTGCTCAGAATACTTAGCAGAAACCCATGTTTCTGTCCCATATTTGTATGACATCAAAGAGGACACTTAGTTTTTTCCCAGTGAAAGCAGTGCATTAAACATACTTGCCATGTTATCCATCTTAACTTTCTTAATAGCAATTTTTGATGTTATTTGTTTTCAGGTACATGATGGGAACAGCAGCAGTTCTCCAGAACTGGCCAAGTTGTGTGGCACTGAGCTACCAAGACCGATCAACTCTTCCAGCAATCAATTATACATCAAACTCCGCACAGATAGCAGTGTCAACACTGGCGGCTTCATTGCATTTTACAACACCAGTATGCAAAAAACTATTTATTAGAAATTATAATTTTGCATAAATAGAAACTTTGTTACCAGAATAGATTACATTAGATCAGGGGTGCTCAAGTCCAGTCCTCGAGAGCTACCACCCTGCAACTTTCAGATGCACCCCTGCTCCAACACACCTGAATCAAATGAATGGCTCGTTACCAGGCCTGTTCAGAGCTGATCCCCGTCTGTTGGAGTAAGGTTGCATCTAAAAGTTGCAGGACGGTAGCTCTCGAGGACTGAACTTGAGCACCCCTGCATTAGATGTTTTAAATCTATTAAATTAAATTGTATCTAGCTTGTCAGCAAAATACACAAAAGCAAAAAAAATAAAAATAAAAGAATCAAAGTAGTTTTGCAGTTTACTTTAGTTTGCATTACTGTGTTTGTTTTCAGAGTGTCATAACATAATTATCGCACATCAACACCAAGGAGTAATAGAGTCGCTGAACTTTCCTAACAACTACCCAGACAATAGTCTGTGCAGCTGGACCGTCCAGGCTAGCAGTGGAAACACGATTAACTACACCTTCACCGCATTTCGGTTAGAAGACAGTTACAACTGTAACTTCGACTACATAAAGGTACAAATACACACACAAAGTTACCATATTACATTAAGAACGAACTAGACAAAGTGATATTTTACAACTACATCTACATTTGTAGTAACATTGATGTGGGACTGCTTTTTTCTCCTCATTTTCTTTTTACCCATAACTATTCTTGCCTGTATTTCTCACCTTTGAATAAATCAAATTAGACAATCAAAAGCAGTTTTACACATCAGTGAGCAACTCTCTGCTCTGGTTCAAATGGGACTGCTGGTGTGGGGATGACCTGGGGACGGTGCCTTGGACCAGGGCAGGACCCTGGCTGCCAGCTAATGGTTCTCAAAGATGATGTGCATGAAACCTGGTCAGGAGAGAGAGAAGTCACATAGCACTCTGTCTAGTTTGCAAAGTTCAAACTAACGTTAGGTTTCTGTTTCAAAATAAATCCACAGCACAAAAAGTTTCCACACCATAAAGGTCAAGCTTAAAGTTAATAAACTTAGTTTTACATCCACCACAATATGTAAACAGTTTAAGACTTTCATAAGTTTAACTTTTTATTATTTCTAGTAACAGAAGTATAGCGTAATATTTATATATTCTAACATTTCTCCTTATATTTCTTTTCTAGCTCTATAATGGACCTAATGAGCAAGCTCCTCTAATTGGTGCATTCTGTGGGAATACACCACCTCCAGCTAACAGCACTACAAGCTCCGCCCTCACCCTGGTGTTCAGAACAGACTCCTCCATACCCATGCCTGGATTTCAGATGATGTGGTATCAGAATGGTGAGATAGTTTTTACAATTATTATGTAAAAGCTATCCATAATCCAATCCATAATAAGCTATAATATCTGTCTGCAATTATTTTATTGCACAATAGTCAGAATATCAAAGGACTGTAAATCAAAAATGTTATTGGTGAAAAGGAATTGTATGCAGGTTTGGGGTTTCTTCTTGCAGACCACCAAGTTCTGCATTGTGTAAATGAAGGTGGCACAGAAGTTGCAGTTCAGCCTAACTGGTGTTTATGTTGCACAAAATAGACAAGAGAAAAGAGTTCAGCAGAAAGTCAGCTGACAGCAGCTCACCTTCTTCCATAGCAGCCATGAACAAACAGGAACTTTTCCCACAGTGTTCTGCATGAAATGCTAGTATAAACAATGCATTTTAAACCATTAAGAAAAAAAAGACTGATTTCTGTGATTAAGAACAGTTTGCATATTGTCAAATTAAATATACAACTTCAAAAAAATGTCCAAGAAAGTTCCCTTAAGAAATATGCAAAACGGCATACATGCACAGAATTAAATTATGTTTGGCAGCGAGACAAACACCCGACTGACACCAACTCATCTGCCCAAGTTAAAAGAACCACATAAAAAACTGGAGTAAAATAACAGCAGGTCTGTGAGAAACTCTCCTTCTTTCATAAAGGACTGGGGAAGGAGAAAGTGACAAAAATAAAATAATTAAACTTTCCCAAAGTGAATTTATATATTTTGTTTGAATAACAATTTCAAGATAAAAATTAAACACCCAAGTTAAAAGAACAAAGTCAACAGTAAAATTAAGCAATAAAGAAATAAAAAATACCTAAATTAACAAGTGAGGGATTTTTGGTGGAATACATTACGGTAGCTATATTTTTTTCTTCCATCCCATTTAAGAGAATAAACTATTGAAATATGCTCTACAGCTTTTAAAACACTAAGAAGGCTAGCTACTTATGCATTCATGGTTAAATTTTCCAAACATTTTCGTTTGAGAGTTTTGAACCAAATTAATGGACATTGAACTTTGCAACTAAAGTGCAAATCTTTTAATGTTTCTCAAGTAATGTACCGCTGAGGGAATCACCTAGCGTCAATATATGACGAGTTGGGAGTGAGACTGGGTTGGTTAAATATACACAAATAAGAAGTAAATGTTCCATCATTAGATTCTGACTGACCAGGTGTAATGATGCGCAAAGGAATTGTAAATAAATTAAACCAACTGCCTTAGATTTGTTGAATTACAATTATGCAAAACAAAAAAACAAATTGCAATTGAAGAAAACAAGAAAATGAATTAAAAAAAATGAAATCTGTGGAGCTAAATCAATGGATTAATCAGTAATTTAGAAAGTATTAAGTGAGCAAAGCAGTAAATGAACAGTAACTCCAAACTAATTTTAGGGGAATATATTTTGCCATACTACAATAGTTATATCAATTTTATGTTTTAAGCCAATTTTTTAATCAGTTCACCAAATACATAAAAAGTAATAGCAAAAAATGGCTGCCTTTCCTCCTTGGTGGCCTGTTCCTCCGGCCCCACTCAGGATGGGAGTTTATATTCCAGTATCTGCTCTGAAATGGTATCATTTGGTTCTCTTCTTTTGGTGTAGAAAACTTGCGTTTTCTCAAAGACAATTGATATATGGATTAGGATTTTATTACAGTAAACCCTCGCAGTTCACCTTTCGCGGCCTCATTGCTTCGCGGGTTTTTTGTGAAGTTTTTTTTTTTTCATAGTGCATTGTATTCTGTGTCCTGATTGGCTAAACAATCTCTTCGCTTCTTCTTTACCTGTGTGCCAATAACGTTACGGTATTTAAATACAGTGAACCCTCGCTATAACGGGGTTCACCTTTTACGGTCTCGCTGCTTCCCGAATTTGCATGGTGCATTGTGTTCTGCATTCTGATTGACTAAACAGTCTCTCCGCTTCTTCTCTACCTGTGTGTCAATAAAGTTGCGGTTTAATATTGTAAGGAAGGTTAAACTTTATTAGATCAGCTAGATCGGTGGATGCAGCGCAGCTCTGGAGACAGTGCTAGTATCGAGATTTGTTGTTTTGTGTTCTGTTGTTCCGCTCTTGACAGCTGGTGGTTACCACAGCAACCAGTATCTAACAGCTGATCCGTTATTTACTGTTGTTGGTTATGGCTCTCACCGCTCACTGCCCGGACATAGCTAAGCGCTGTCTGTGTCAGAGGTAGAGGCCAGAAGCCACACAGTTCTTCCGTGAGAACAACTCAGTTGTCGCTGTAACTCATCTGTGCTGGAAGAAGTAAAGTTCATGCAAGAGACCCTTCTTTCTTGTCGTGTATCTACACCTACTGACACGCCTCCGTCACACCGGAAACCAAAAGCACGACAATATGTACACGTACGTAAAACAGCTTGCCAAATTTAAGTTTGCAAACATAATCCATGGTGGCATGTCGGTTTACAAGAATCTTTTTTGCCCAGAAGAAAAAAGAGTGACAACAACAACAATGACTCGGGTCGCGGTGGGGGGGTGCTGATCTCCACAATTTGAAGCCTTGAGTTCTAAAAAAAAAACCCCAAAAAACCCCCCAAAAAAACATAAAAACAAAACAAAAATGTTTATACGGTACTTTTATTTGTAAAACAGATGGTTGGGGCTGTACAAAGGTTTTATTCTTTGGTTTCAATGTATTATGGAGTATTTCATTGTATAATAATTGTAAAAAAAATAAAATAAAGGTTTCTACTTCGCGGATTTCACTTATCGCAGGTTCTTTTTGGAACGTAACTCCCGCGAAAAACAAGGGTCCACTGTATATCTTGAGGAAAATGTCAGAGTAAATTAATGAAAAAGGGATAGGAAGACAAACATGGAACATTTTCTTCTTTCCTAGTTAAGAAATATGTATTTGAATTTTACAGAGAAACATCTGTGGGAACATCTAGATGATGTTCCGCATGTCACATGATCTAGACTGGTGAAACTGTTTCCAGAGAAAAAAAGGGTCTGGCCAGTTTAAATATCAACAACTTTGCAAAGGTTCTAGGTTATCTACCTGTCATTATTTAACAGCAAATGTTTTTTTTATAATCAAATACATCACATCTTTTGCCCAGAAGAAATGGTTGAAACAAAAACAGTTCCTCCCATGGTCTTCCGATGTGAGTCAGAGAGAAACTGCAAAAGGTTTAAAAAAGCTGAGTCGCTATACAAGTTAGAATGCACAGATCAGACAGAAAAGTTAAAGAAACCTAATCTTTGCAAAACCACTTACTTATTATTAGTCAGCTGGCCAATGGTCAACTGTCAATCTAGGCAAAATAGAACCAGTTGTGGTTGTGGCCTGTCGATCTTGATGTGTGTCATTGCAGGTTGCGGAGGGGATGTTGGTGGGCCCAGTGGCTCCATTAGCAGCCCAGGCTATCCAAACAAATATCCTGACAACAGAGAGTGCATCTGGTATATCACCACAACACCTGGAAGCAGTATTACTTTGACTATCAATGAGTTTGATGTGGAGTTCCATGATAACTGTAACTATGATGTACTAGAAGTAAGTAATGTCCAACTGCTTAGTCAAAAGCAATCACATTCATGTTTCTAAGTCTGCTAATTTGTAGCCGGTGTAAACTCATCAAGTACCATCTTTGGGCATTTCTACTTGAAATACCTATTCTTAAAAAAAAAACTTTTCTGATGTGGTTACATGAAAAAAATGCAACTCATCAATGCAGCAGAATTACCTGAATATTGCTATTATCTATTTTTGAAATTCAGAAATAGAATGGATACTCTAAAGTAAAATCAAAAAGTCATAAGCCATTATTGTCATTGAGCCTCCAGCACGTCAAGATTCAATATGCATCACAATGGGTACATAAAAACAACGTAAAAAGGGAAAAACCCTTTCAAACACCAATTTAATTAAATATCAACCTAGTTTAAAACCCTAGTGAATAACCATTTAAAACTCTCACAGCATATGGAAAGAAACTCCTTATACACCTGGAAATTCTGGTTGTGATAGACCCATATCGCCTTCAATAGCAGAAGAGTTCAAACAGGTGATAATCAGGATGGTGACATCTCTAATGATTTGCCTGTTGGCGATGTCCAACAAGGAAGGAAGTGGACATCCAATAATTCTTTTCACAGTCTTAATTATTCTTTCCAAAGCTTTTTTTGTCCACCACAGAACAGCCAGAGAGCCAAATAAAAATACAGTGTATCATAGCAATGTCCTCTGTTGAACACAACCAGCCTTTTTTATCAGGCTGTTGAGCCTTCGGAGGTCCCTGGCTCTGATGCTGTTGCCTCAACAGATGATGACAGATAAGATGATGCTTTCAACAACAGACATATAGATGCAAATCTTGAAGAATCTTAGCTTCCTGCACAAAGTTTGAAATTTCACATGCAGCCTGTCACTGGGCTGGAGAAGGATAAGCGACTGTTGCCTCATCGCACAAATTCCACAGGAATTGAATGGAGAGGGGCATTTCTAATTTGATATTTAAAACAAAAGGACTTCCTATGAATCTTCCTGAATGTAAAAACTGAGAGTCCTGTTTGGTTTGAGACAATAAAACATTTTCATAAAAATGTTTTTGAAAATGTGCACAACGTGGTGATTTTTGATATGGTCTACAAGTTGACTTGCAATGACTTCGTTCTAGGTGTATGGAGGCCCAGATTTACAGGCACCCAGGCTGGCCAGGCTTTGCAGCACTACTTCTAACCCGATGCAAGTCTCTAGCACAGGAAACCAGATCACAGTGCGCTTTAAATCTGATGCCTATGTCAGTGGTCGAGGATTCAATGCAAGCTGGACAGAACTCCAGGGAGGTGAGTCAGTACCAATCAGTGAAAGTACTTTAGGAAAATAGCTTCTGCTTCTTTATTTATAACGCCAAGAAACTATTTAACTTTCCTTTTCCAGCTGTAGCCACATTCATGTGAGGCTTATTGCATTTTCCCTCTGCTGGAACTTAGGGAGGGTTCAGATAAGAATGGAGCCCCTTCAACGTTTCAAAGGTTTTTGTTATTGTCCTAATGCGGATCCAGAAACAATGGTTCCCAGACTGCCTGTGAGAAACTTTGTGTCAACTACAGGAAGGTAGTGACTCTGTGTCTAGTTAGAACAGAACAGACTCAGACTCAGACTGAGCAGACACAGAGCATGTGTACTTGCTGTTCTCATTCTTGCAAGAATTAATAACATGCTGCTTGAGACAGAACCACAGGTCTCTGCCTGATAGCTTAAAGTGAAAGTTAAATAAGGGAAATTCCTTTCGCTTCATTTTTATTTTTTTCATTATCAGAAACTCACATAGTCAATGAAATAGAGTTCTGAAATCCAGTAGAATTATTTTTTAATAGTCAAGTCACCACATGTGTAGGACATACAGATAAATATAAAGACAATTTCTCAAACATTTAAATGAACAACAACAAAAAAAGGTAAAAATAAGTACATACAATAACAGCAAGATTAAGGTTAAAATCCAGGGACAGGGGTCAAACAGAGACAGGAGGTCAGCTGTCTGACAGCCTGGTGAATAAAGCTGTTCAAGTGTCCTGTGCTGTGGGCGCCCAAAGCACAGTCCCAGGTAGTGGGGCTTGAGCTGATAGCTCTACAGGTGGGGAAGATGTCAAAAATGTTGATGAGGGAGGGCATAGGGGAGCTGGTGATCCTGCTGGCTGTGTTCAGTATACATTGCATTTCTTTCGGTCTCTCACAGTACAGCCTCAGTAACATGTTGATTCAATTTCATATAAATAATTTTGTTTTACAAATGAATAAATAGGAAGTTTAAAACTTTGATAAAATAAAAATGAACTGGAAGTGTTCTGGCTTGGTAACTACATACTTAGTTACAAACTAGATCTTTATCTAGTAACTGAAATATTTAGTGAGCAAGCTTAACATTTAGCTAAATATTTAGTGTTAAGGAAATAAATAAGGTGAAACGCTGAGTCAATCAAGAACGAATCAAAATGCATTTTGATTATTATTTTATTAAGAAATTAAGCAAGAATATGAGCAATGACTCCCCTGGCTAATCCAGGAAAGTGAAGAAAAGATGGAGGTACATCGCTTTTAATATCCACAAGCCCTCTTACAGAGATTGGAGCAACAGGTAGAATCCCAGAGGTTTCAGTTTACTTCACAACTTTGGTATTTTCACCTGCAGACTGTGACCCAGGACGGTTCAAACCCAGTTCAGAAATACCATTTATTATGTTTCCAGAGAGCTGCCTCCAACATGAAGGGTGCTTCATAGATAAAATTGATTGATTGATTGGTTGATTGATTGATTGATTGATTGATTGATTGATTGATTGATTGATTGATACAAAGTTTGACATAACATTAATTAGCAAGCTAAATATTTAGGTCTGAGCTAAATGTTTAGTTTGGAAAATAAATATTTAGTGTAGAACTAAATATATAGTTCGCATTAGCAACATAAATAGTTAATTTGGACCTAAAGATTTTGCTTAAAAACTAAATATTTAGCAGAAACTTAAACATTATTTGGGAAGTAAATATTGAGCTTCCTAATTAAATATTTAATTTGAAAGCTAAATATTTAGTTTCTAAACTAAATATCTTGAAAGCAATTTAAATATTTATTTTGGAACTCTTAAACTTATAAATTTAGGAATAACATGGTGAAAATAGGACTTTGAAAAATTAACATTGGCATGTCTTTATCTATGTCATGCTAAAGAAGCCAAATTATTTCTGATAATCTTTTACTATGTGACTTTACAAACAGCACCCCATATAAAAAAGCATTTATTGCTCCAATTATCCAGTGCTGAGCTGCTTTTTCAGTATTTCATCTATTTGGCTGTTATTTATATCTTGATGAGCTCCACTCTAAATATTTAGAGTGATGGTAGGACTCCCTACCATCACTCTAATCTTTACAGCACAGATCAAATTCTACACTAACAGTAAATGTTACTTCCAGTCAGAAGAAACATGTGGGTCATATGAACTGCAGGATCTCCTCCAGAAAACTTGCTAATAAATGTGATCAGGGCACCAAGGCAGTCCACCAGTGGTCCATCGTGTTTTTGTATTAAAAGATACAGGAAATGTAAAAATATTTTCATTTTCAGTTGTAAATAACCAATATTTACAACTGGCTATGTAGTTACGGGAAAACATAACCAATGAAACACTATTTAAACCCACAACTAGTCTTAAAAACAACAAATCAAAAAATACAAATAAAATGAATATCTGTTATTTGCACTTCTATTTAATCCAAATTAAGTCAGCAGCTCCAGGGCCGCATAAATGCTAATATTTTAACTCAGACCACAGATACATAAATGTAACATTTGTTAATTGAGATGATCAATGCTGCTAAATTTGATTTAATGGTTTCAGCAAGCATAAATTAAAAGATTTAAATTGTTTAACATTTAAATTTAAGATTTTAAGGAGTTGGTAAGTTTATTTTGTAAAAGTTCAAAAAATAATATTCATAGTTAGATTGTTTTGTTACCACATCTACAATCTGATGCTCTGAGTTTTATCTTTGAGTTTGAGCTCTTTGTTCACAAATTCAAATTAGTAAACTGCAATTATAACTGATTGCTTTTTAGGTTAGTCAATTAAACTACTCTCCGTCTCCCAGATTAAATCTAACACAGAAGCTGTTAGAGGTACTGATGTTTTTAGCAGCAAGAGGGGCCCGTAATCAAATTCTGCTCAAGGCCCCATACAGCTTTGGACTGGCCCTGCATGGTGAAGTCATGAATTGGAGTTGTAGATGGTGAGGATTGGAATGCTGTCATTGCAGGCAGTTGTGAAAAATTATGATTTTATAGTGACAAACACGAAGAAAAACACCAGGCAGCACAGGTGAACGATGAGGCAAGAAACGCAGACACTGGTAGTACTGGGAATACGTGACATTAGACAGACGACAAATGACACGACTAGGACCCGACAAGGAGCAAGGGGCACAGGTGAGGTTAAATACACAAGGAGTAATCAGGGAACACCAGACACAGCTCTGAACAATCAACGGCAAGACGTGACAACATAGAGACTCAATTAACACCAAAAATACAGACAAAAAGCTGTCCTCCCTCCCTCAAAAGGTGGCTACCAGATGCCTGAAAGAGTCCAAAAACAAAAAACAACCCCAGAAGGGTGGGCAGAGGGGTGCTGGATGGAGGGCCAGAGTCCAAAGTGAACACAAAAGAAAAACACAAAATAAATCATTCTAGCCAATCAACATGCACCTCTGAAAGCACAACTGTAAGTTATACCTACGATTCACATAGAGCTATGCAACCAGAGCTAATGCGGTGGGATTTAAACTCTTACCTTGATGTGTAGTTCTCCAAAGAAACATAATTCCTCACAGGGTAAATATCCATACATGTCATCCTGTGTCCAGTTTGAATGAAAGGAGGAGCGCATGATCCGCGCTGAGGTAAACTTCAGAGCTCAAGCAGCTATAGTGCCGGAGCAGAGGCTGAGTGATTGGTTCGCTGTCCCGGTTTTAAATGCATCAACTATATACCGCTTTTAGGAATAAAAGCGGTATATGTTGTTCTGTTGCTCCGCCAGAGCAACAGAGATGCTTGCAATCCATCTTAAAAAAACAAGCTAAATCCCCCCACCCCAATTATAAACAAGCAACGTTTAGCCTGGTGGAGGGGCTAGTAAATCATAATGGGCCGCCAGGCTTATTTACACTGGGGGAAACCCTGAACTGTACTTATTTTTTAGCTGGTAGATGATAATGGGGTGTAAATTGTTTTGACACTACTGATTTTCCAGTCACGTCCGCATTTAGCATTGACATGATTTTCTGGTGCTGAGATATAGCCAGTGCATTTGAAATAGGAAAGAAGAAATGTTACCAAAGACTAAATACAGTACATGTTATCTCCATTTCTTATATGTTTTTATTTAGAGTGAGGTAAATCGTTCCTGCAGTTTTAGAAGAACCACAGTAATCTGAAGTTGGTGATGTTTGTTCCTGCAGGCTGTGGAGGGCCAGTCACTGCTCCTTCAGGGGAGATCCACTCACCCCTGTATCCAGCCAGCTATCCCAACAATGTGGACTGCTCGTGGATGATCAGTGTGGATGCCAGTCACCGCATCTTGTTAAACTTCACCGACCTAGATATTGAAATTCATAGCCAGTGTTCCTTTGATTATGTCACTGTAAGAGACTTCTTAGATTTGTTTATGAAATAAATGTTAATATAAAACACAACGGTAAAAAACAGGGCATGGAGAAAAAGTTGTTTTCCTGTTAACCACACTTTGTTTCAATCATTTTAGCAACACACCTTTTAAAGATCTTTGAACTCCTTCTCCTTCTGTAGATCCATGATGGTCCGAGCATATTATTTCCTCTGCTTGCCCGTGTGTGTGGGTCCATCGCACCTCCTTCCATTACCTCCACCCAGAACACCATCTATGTCCGCTTTAGATCAGACTCTAGTCAAAATCATCGAGGCTTCAGTGCTAGGTTCTCTGAAGGTAAGATTTTCTTCTCTTTTATAACAAGTCACTTGCTGTGTGTTATTTTATCCATCCGTTTCACGGATGCTAACAGAATGCATTGCTGCTGATTCTCAGGTGCATCATGTAATGCAACACAATATGATTATTACGTGATCATATTGTGCTTCCACCTGTGTCTCATATTTTCTCCAATATGTATTTCGGTGGGCCTGCAGGACAGTGGACAATTTAGTGTATGGGCACTGGGAGAACTGCTCTCCTGTTTCAGGTAGAGGAGGCCCAAATGTGATCACATCCTAGTATGGATAACACCAACCTTTGTTTGACAGCTTGTGGAGCAACCATTATAACAGACGATAATGGTGGGGCAATTTCATCACCAAGGTACCCCGCACAATATCCACCAAATCAGAACTGTAGTTGGATCATCAAAGCGCAGGAACCATGTAAGCCTTTGTCAAATTAACGAATATGTTTCGCATTGTTTTATTTTATATGTGATATACTTTGTTAAACCTAAAAAAATCATTTGGGTCTGTGTTTTCTGGCTAGTCAACCATGTGACCCTGTCCTTCACTGACTTTGAGTTGGAGAAGATAAACTCCAATTGCTCACATGATGCTGTGGAAATACTTGATGGAGACAATTACCAAGCTCCCTCTATAGGTGGGTATGGTAAAGACAGATAAACTCTTCTACAATGGGGCGATGGTGATAGGGGTTCACCCTGCAATCGATGAGTTGTTGGTTCAATCCCTGCTCCACTCTCCTCTATTGTTGTGGGCAGGACACCTCACCCATCTTGCCTGCTGGTGGTGGTCAGAGGGCCCCTTGGCACCGGTGCCAGGTGCAAGGGGCACCCATGCATGGCAGCCTCACCTCTGTCAGACTGCCTCAGTAGCTTGCCACCATCAGCATGTGGGTGTGTTCATGAAAATCATAGCAATGATTTTCTGTAGTGAATGACTGCAGTGTGAAGTGCGTTGGGGTCCTTTGGACTTGAAAAAGCTCGATGAAAGTCAAAGCCATTAACCATTTACAAATTTCTCACAGTAGTCTGCTGAAATTCTGGCACACTACTGTGTGCCAGAATTTCTTCCTGACAGAACTGGTGCAACTGGGCCAGGTTTGCAGTCCTCCTGGTGACAGACATGTTTTCAACTCTGCCTTACATTTTTTGTAAGGCAGAGGTGAGATCAACACCTTGCTATGATCACTCCAAAACATGGACTTTGTTGTTTTTAAACCACTTTGACTAATGGTGAATTCCATTTGTAGTCGAAAATGGGGAAATCATTCATAGGTGTGCCTCCAGCTTACACAAATGTTGCATTGGATTACCCAATCAGAAGCTTACAAAGCCATGACGTTACTTTTTAGGGCTTTTTAACTCTTGGTGTATTTTAACTTCCAAATAGTTATCAGAAGTGGTTGTATTATTTTCTAAATTATCCAATGAAAATAATTTAGGTTCTACTAACTGACCAAAAAACTCGTTTTGTTTTTTTGTCAGGGCGCTACTGTGGCTTTGAAATACCACATCCAGTGACGTCCTTCAGCAACTCTTTGGTGATCAATTTCATCTCTGATTACTCTGTCTCCAAGAAAGGGTTCAGAGCTGTCTATTTGGCCTCCACCTCCAGTAAAGTGGAACCTTTATCAGTTCAAACTTATATCTTACACTTTGCTAAAGGGATATTGGGGAAATTTTTCTTAAGTCCTTTTGTTTTAATTGCTCAGGTTGTGGCGGGGATCTGGTGATGCAGAGTGGTGCATTTAACAGCCCTAACTATCCAGATGCTTATCCACCAAACATGGAATGTGTTTGGACACTTAGGAGCTCACCAGGGAACCGTATTCAGATCTCATTTATGTGAGTTTTGAAATGTGGCGAGCCCTTTTCTCAGATAGTGTGAAGGAAGAAGTGATTCATATTTTTAATTGTTTGGTTTGATGTCTTTACTATCTAACAATCCATTATGTCATTGATAATATCATAACACCACATCACCCTGCTACATGTCATACATTACTTGTTTTTTTGTGTTGCTAAAAACTATATTTTCTTCAGTATGTTTCACCTTCAAGGAAACTCAGACTGCCAAAATGACTACCTGGAAATCCGAGAAGGCGGTTCAACTGGATCTCTTGTTGGTCTCTTCTGTGGAACCTCGCTGCCCTCCAACTACACATCTGTGACTGGTCACATCCTGTGGGTTAAATTTGTCTCTGATGGATCAGTTAGTGGGGCCGGATTTAGAGCCACCTTCTCACACTGTAAGTATTCCATCTTCAAAAATAGAATACTGATCCTGATCTTCTGCAATGTGTTAAATGATTAAGGATCCCCTTCCACCATCAACATGGTTTGTTCCCCCTGCTGCCCTCTGGGAAAATGTTCAGCAGCTTCAAATGCAGAACAACCAGATTTCACAACAGCTTCATCCCTCATACCATAAGGGTATTAATCTTTAAAATTGAATCTTTTATTGTTTATATTTATATTAATACTTTTATCATTACTTATTTATCTATTAATATTGGAATATTGGAACGACATTTCTTCCAATATGTACATTTTAAAATGTACGATTGAATGACAATAAAATCTGTCTATGTCTATATCTAGATGTTTTAATGTTATGTGATAAAATATTTACAGCTAAACCCCAGCATGTTTAAGTTTTTATTTTTTTTAATTCATTAAAAGAAAAACTAAACACTGAAAGTGTTGAAAAACTTTAAACCTTTGATTTGAATACAATTATTCAGTGGCAATAAAGCACTGAAACAAAGGTATTTTTGACCATCCACTTTGCACTGTCTGGATCATGTACTCTGACTCAGTGCTTGGCCACAAGCGAATGGACATGACCCACTTGTCAATCATTTTATAAGGTTTATAAGTAACTAACCAATTGGCAGTCGCAATTCTCTCAAAGTACGCCTCTTATCTGGAGGAACTGAACCTCCGTTACCGTTGCCGAGGTTCATCATTGCTGACATGCTGAATCATAAATTCTGGATCATTGTTGTCAGTGGGGAACCCAGAACGTTTAGAGAGTGGGATGCTTTTCCAAGACCCAAAGTCTGGAAGACTGCAGGAGATACAGGGGTTGGACAATGAAACTGAAACACCTCTCATTTTAGCACCAATACACACAGCAAGACTGGTGAAAGATTGG
>CAEFZY010052961.1:0-97486 GCA_903066815.1 Brachyrhaphis roseni | reverse complement strand
AACATACGACAGAAATAAGGCATTACAATTGGAAATAGTAACACAAATAGCAGCTGCATCTAATTAACCAAGCTTAATAGCTTAATGCTAGACGGCTAACTTTTAGCTCTCAACAATACAAGTAAACAACACCAAACGACCATAATATTCAACGGGACAATATTATGCATTTGGACAAAGTACAAATGCAGCTCTTAGACATTTATAAAACCGAACTAAACCAACAACAGTATTACTTACATTCAATGGACGCACACAATAGAACTACGTAATAAACGAAGTTGTAATAAAGAAGTCTGCCTTGAGAGCCGCACCACTCAATACTCAGATCCATGAACGAGATGTAGCAAATATGAACAGTAAGCCACCCAGTGGCTGAAATAAATTACTACATTTAAAACACCTTCATAAAGTGGTCCATATATAAGGCGCACTGGATTATAAGGCGCACTGTCGGCTTGTGAGAAAATTGAAGGCTTTTGGGTGCACCTTATAGTGCGGAAAATACGGTAACTCTCCCTAGCCACACCCTAAAATCCTTAACTGCAATAAGATACGCAATTTTACAAGAAGGCCTTAGTATAGTCCAATATAACAAATTTGTATGCATTGGAGATTTAACTAGTAATCATTTTTATCCAAATAAACAAATTATCATAAGAAATATAAACATAATTTATCCTAAAAGTCTGAATGAACTAAAACTGAATTTAGGCTTCTACAGTGACTGTAAACTTATGCTTCAGCTTTATACCTTTACAAACTCTGCAAGCTCCATATTCTTTGCTTCTTTGATTTTTACTAGTCTTTATATAGATTGTCTCAGTATAAAATAAAAAAATATATATTTAACACAAGTGGATCCTTTAGACATTTACATATTTGTTACTTTTTTTGTAAATCTTGTCAAAACAATCAACTGAAACTATTCTAAAAACAGCAACACAGCATCACAATACCACAGTATTGGTCTCTGGCATTCAAGAAAGTTCACCAAGTTTTTCCAAATCTCCTCAAATTGTTCTTCTTGTCCCCTAGTTATATAGGTTAGTCTTTGCAGCACAACACAGCATGCTGTCTCTTTTAGCCATGTATTTATTGAGGGTACATCCATCTTCCTCCAAGGTTAGGGAAAATGTACTGACCTGCAAGAGACCAAGGTCAACTAAAATAGAATGTTTTGTGTCAGTGCCTCTCGATGAATTCATTTTTTCTTCCAGTAGTATAACCTCACCCAAAATATTTTTGAAAAATCTAACCTTTAATCTAACAAGTAGGAAGGAAAATGGTCTGGAGAATTTATTATTTTTTTTAAATACAAGAACTGGTGGCACAATGTTTTGCACCCCCTCTAATAATCCCTTAAAAATAAAAGTAAATTAAGCATAGGTCATATGCTACACATACCAACTAGTTGTTGGGGAGGAGCTTCATGAAAAAAGCATATTGAGTTCCACCATCATATATGTAAAGATGTGGAATTTGCTGCACGATATAGACTTTAATCAAAATTGTGCGCTTTAATCAGATGTGATTCAGGTTGAGCTGTTACAAAATAAAGACTCCAGCTGGGTTTGACATGACACACAGGATGACAGTGGAAACGCACCTTATATTCACTGTATGGTGAAAGTACTGTGATGTTGTAGGCATGCTCATCTTCAAAAGGCAGTGGAAACCTTGTAGAATTTGGCAACACATCTCTTTGAAATACCAGGAGATATGATATAAGAATCTGGTGAACTCTGTCAGAAACTAATGTCAGAACTATACTATTCCAAAACACATTAGCAAATCAACACAGATATGCTTCACCAAACACAAACTCACCTTATTTTAATGGCCATCTTAGACCCCAGACCTTATTACTAGAAAACATGTGAGATGAACTGACGAGAAGAGAGGATAAAAAATTTGTCCAAATACTTTTGTTGTTTTTTCATAACACCTGTATATTCAACAAATTCCTAAGATGACAGGGACTTGGTAATTATGTGATGTCTGGCTGTGCATCATTTTCATAGAAGAGCAATGGGAAACAGCCAACTCAAAATTTCCCCGTCTTTGCTCCGTCCCGCAGCAGCTGGGACTGACATGGCAAAGTGACATCACTTTCATCCCAGGATTCCGACTGTCCAGCTGTGTTCTATCTCTCATCCTGACAGATGTCTGCGAGAGCCAAACATCAGAGCATCACAAGGCACTGTCCGTCATGCACATCTGTGGGGCTGTCTCTTCAAGACTTCACAGCTGTTATCAGGAAACAAAGGATCGTGTCATTTTTCAGCAGGGTGTTTGCTTTGGTAAGAAAGCTGTGAGCAATTTTAGTCCTGATAAATCTGTGGCCATCAGACTCTCAGTGTTTGGCTGTTTAGTAAAACCTAGGAATATTACTTCTCTCCTCATCTATGCTTATTTTTCTCTTTTACTTCCTCTCATTGCCTCCCTCTTTCACACTTTTAGAGCTGTAAACTGGAGTTTGGTGAAAACAGAGGGTCAGAGTGCAGTTGTTAAACCAAGGCTGGAAAGACTAAAGGCATGTACATAGGCATCTGTTTTCTTCATTTGTGCCTTTGCTCCTCTGTTCCTCCACCTCCTAATTTAATTTGCGGGAATGCAGCTCCATCACAGCCACCCCTGGTGAGACATATTTCTGCTAGGGTTGCTGTGGCTTTTGTGGGGTTTAGTGACAGATCCAGGGGATTACCTACAGCAGAGGTGACCAGTGTGCAAGCAACGTTATCCACAAAACTCCAACTGCATTTTTCCCTCCTCTTGTCTTTTTTGTTATATCCACTACAATGAAACATGAGACTACTCAGAGAAGCTGGTGAACATTTCTCACATTCTTTCTGACACTTGTAAATCACTAACAAGTGCCTTTCTTTGCGAACATACTTTATTTCCAAATTCCATATCTATTAAATGGGGACTAGTATTGATGTACTTTTAAGCTCAGCACCCTGCAAAAGCAGTTTTCAAAATAAAACATTGTGCCAACTATTGAGCTCCATCCATTTTTCTATCCACTTTGACCAGATTTCCTGTTGCTGCAGTAGAATAGAATTCAAATGGCATGCCATTGTCCTCATCGTGTTTTACAGTGAGGATGGTCAATACTGACAGCCTCCTAAATTTGGTCAAAAAGGTCATTTTTAGTCTAATCTGACCAGATCAAACTTTTTTATATGGTTGTGTTCCCTACATGGCTTGTGTTGACCTATCAACAGGACTTTGTATTTCTTTCTTTAAGCCATAGTTTACATTTTGCCAATAAGGCCACACTGATGGAGTGCAGAACTTATAGTCGCTCTTTTAACCGATTATTTCACCTGTCCGGTGAATTTCTGCAGCATCTCTAGTCAACAAGGAGCCCTTGGCAGCTTCTGTAAATAATGCTCTCCTTGGATTGTGCTTTGTGAGATGTTTAAAACTTAAAAATCTCATCTTTCTTGTTCTTTATGATGCTTTGCAACTCTGAGGCCTTCACAGAACATTTGCATTTACTGACATTAAATACATGCATATAGAAGTAATTTAATAAGCAGGTTACTTCTGACGGCAGTTGACTGCAATGGATTGCATTAGTTCAATACTTTGTGTTAATCCAGCTCACAAAGTCCCATTAAAAATGGTGAAGGCTATGGTTCTAATTTTAAAAGGTGTGAGAAAAAATTGAGGAATATGAATACATTTGCTAAGCACTTGGACTGTAAAAGATGCAAAGTTCTGCAAAAAATGAATAACAGTTACAGCTAAGGGATAATTTGTAAATTAGCCCCTAGGAGTTTATTTGAGTTGTCTTCATTAAGTCACTATGAGTGTTCAAATAACATTGAGTTTGCTGAAAATTGTGGCCGTGTGCCTGCAACAGAAACATTTAGTCACCAACGGCACCATAAAGAGATTTGTATCCAGGCTTTTTTGGTACCTTTCCATTATGTACCTCCTGTTCTTTCTGTCTGCCCTGTTTCCACTGGATACAGGAAATCACAAACTATTTACTGCTGCTGTAGCTGTAACAATCCAAAAACAATTTAAGTACTGAATTACACATCGTGACATCTGGGATCATTGCGCAACATTATGCAGTTCTCAAATGACATCCATCGCAACACACAGATAACATATTAGTCTATTAGTTTGTTTTAGGTCAGTTCAATTCATTATCTTTTGTGACAGGATTAACTCTGAAAAGTTATCAAAATGCCCACTGGACTGAAAAACAATTGCAGACATCGATATTTTACATCAAAGTCTTGATTGTAGTTGAAGAGTATGCCACTAGAGGGCGAGATTTCCTCAACTGGGAAAACGCATACACCCCACTTAGTGGTTATTTGCAGAACACTCAACTTTCCCTGCATATTCAATATGTAATGTATACATAACTTATCTCTAGTCTTGTTTAGCTTGAAATGTTTTTTTTATTTATAGTCGGCTATACATTTTAAGATAACATAATTTTCTAGTATTTATGTCTCATACAAGCTGAAGGATGAGTCACGCTTATGTGAGTAATAATAAATACGACTTCACTGCCCCAAAAAAGCATTTTACATTAAGCTAAAATTGGCGCTTGTTACATAATACTACAAAACAAAATAGATTTCACTCTGTTTTAAATTATTGAAAATGTTTTCTTACAGAACACCCGTAAGAGAGTTCCTAGAAACGCAAATATAATGTTGCGTCTGTCAAACGCTAGAGTGAGCAACAACCAACCATGAAGTCTCTTACTAATACGTCGCGCTCAGTTAGCCAATTGTACGCTGCCTTTTTGAGGGGGTGAAATACGGTGGCGGCAATGTTATGGAGTTTCCGCTGCCTCTCTGCTTTCATGCCATCAGGATAGGACGCTAACGCAGGAGCTAAGCTAGAGTCCAGTTAGGCCTCTATCAGAACAACGAGGGAGACGAGGCCAACATTTCTTTATGAATCTACACGAGAACAGTTAAAAAATAACAGAAATATGGTGGTTCTCAAAATTCGAGACCAGGTAAGTCAGCTTTGTGTCAATAATGGTTCATGTTAGCTTAGCTTCTCCCAATTTCTGCATTTGCCAACGGAATGTAATTCGTGGCTAGTCCCCGAAACGGAAGCATTTTAAATGCATTTACTTAAGCAAGAAACAAAATTGAGGAGGATTGCGTGGAAAAATAGTGAGTTAAGGTCCACCCTGACGTATCAGATATAAAACCTGTTGTTAGCATCAATAAGAGATTAGCTGTTACGAAGTTAAAACCAGCTAATGATACAGTGTTTATACCCAGCAATTAGTCAGAGCCGACATAAAATGATGGCTACTCGTATGCAAAGTGATTAGTTAGAATACCGGGATAAAACATCAACCAAAGTCATCTTCAGTAGTCACCTAAAGTGAACATGCTGTTGATATCAGTGGTTAAATCCCTGTAATGAAGTGTGATGTCAAGGGCTCTGCTAGACTGTTGCAGCTGAATGTCTGTGACATTATTTACACTTTGGTAAGATGCGCTGCACAAAATTGTGTGGAGTAAAATTGTACTAATCATAAAAAACATTAAATAACTTTTCGACTGCATGGTGTGTAAGTTGTAATTCTCTTTGAATGGAACAATAACTTTATTCTTGAAAGACAATGAGAGCTATGTGTAGGTTTAGTCATTTTGTGTGTATTTTATAAAAAGTTAAGTTGTATTCACCACTTACTTTTGTTAATGGGGCTAGTTTGCATTTGTATAAATGTTTCCAGAGTCATTTACTGACTTCTACTACATGAATGTCTCTAATGCAGGTGTATCCATGTGCTTAATGCTTATAATTTTAATGAGATGTCTGGCATTTTAGAAGAACCAGATATAGGTCCCTTTCTGCTATGTTTAACACTTGACACCTACTTCTGAAAGTGAGAATAGCTCTCTCTGTTGCAGTTGAAGGATTTGTTTTTGCACAGGGATGCTATTCTTGTCACATATGTACGTGCATGTGTCCTTTATTGTCTGCGTGCTTGAATGATCGTGTGGCTGGGGCTCCTGTTAGCCAGTGGAGTTGCCAGTGAGCTGTCTCCATGGTGATGGTATTAAGTGGCCTGGCTTCTACGTGAGGAGAGGAGGTGCACACAGGCGGGCAGCTAGAGAGGAGCGTAGAACATTTCCCTCAACACTCGTCCGGGACTGGAGAACCATAAATAGCTGAATGCAGATCTTTGCTTTTGTGTGAGGAGAATTTACAATTAAATACTGCAACAGGTGCAAAAGCTTGGCAGCTATTCACCATTTCTGCTAGACAGACATTGATGATGCTCATTATTAGAGAATTGCATGGCTTGCTTTTTTTTAAAAAAAAAAAAAAAGCAGCTGCGCAAAACTTGCTCAACGTGTCCTGCTATTGTTGTTTGACAAGATTATTTTAAAAATCAAACCAGTCTGAAATGGCTCGCCTTTCGTTTTGTGCTGATTAGATATTTTCTCTTTGACAAGAGAAAGACATTCTCACTTGCAACCCCTTGTAAACTTCTGAAGTGATTCCTAAAACTGGCGCAGTCCCTTACAAAAGGGATCATTCTTCTTGAACTTATCCACATTTTGTCACGTTACAACCACAAACTTCAAATGGACTAAATTTTTATAGCTGTTTTAATTATACTGACCATCAAAAAGATCTACACCAATATGTAGATCTTTGGAAAATTTTGTGTAAATTTAGGGCTGCCTTGCCCAGGGGCAGATCGGCATGCAGGCGCAACAGAGGAATGGAAACCACAACTTTCATACTGTGAGCAAGCAACTCTTCCTGTTGAGCCACAGTCGGCCTATGTGCTTGTTTAATAGAACGTAGAGCATAGTAATGCAATGAAAGGAAAATTATACATAATTTGCTAAAAGTTTGCAAATATCTAAAAAAAAAAGTGGCTTCTTAAGTGTTGGGCTCTGCTTTTACCCTGACTTCTCAAAATAAAATCCAGTATCAATAGTTACCTAAAGAACTCGCTTCATTATTAAATTGAGGCCATTTGTATGCAATTTAAAGTCATGCATTAAGCTGTAAAGAAGTTTTAAACATGAAGTTATAAAGCAATTCCCTAAGCCCTGGACATCTTATGTCCAGGGCTTAATAAGATGTCCAGGGCTTAGGGACATAAGATGTCCCTAAAGATGATAGCTTTAACAGATGATAGCACTGTTAAAGTTATCATCCAAAAATGGACACAGAATGCTTAGAGGCCCTCGGTACATCTGGAGGGGCTGGAGAGATCAGTAAGAAGACGACTATTTGCGGTGTACTTCTCAAATCACAAATCGGTAGTTTATGGAAGATCAGCAAGATCAAAGCCATTGTTGAAAGAAAGCTATAAGAAATCCCTCTATGCAGTTTTCCAGAAGCCGTATAGAAGAACATCTGAATTGAACTTTCTGACGTACATGTAAAACGTTGTGACTTAACTAGCACTAACAATATCATCCCAATGGAGAACAATGGTGGTGGCAGCTGCAATGATTTTCTTCAGTCAGAACAAGGTAATTTAGCATTGTTGATTGGAAGATGGCTGGGGTCAAATACCGGGAATCCTAGAAAACCTATCAGTGACGGCGAAATACTTGAGACTACAACAGAGGTCTGGCTTCCAGCAGGAAAACATACCTTAAGCATACAGCGAGAGCTGCTGTGGAATAACTTTAGATCAACAAATCATAGTCCAGACCTTAATGAAACTATCTCTAGCACAACTTAAAACTGACATTCATAGATTCTGTAATGTGCTTGAGGCACAGAAGAATGGGCAAACATTTCAGTTATCTAGATGTGTAAAGCTGCTAGGGACATGCGCCATAAGACCTGCAGCTGTAACTTCTGTTTTTTTTTGGGTTTTTTTCCATTAAACCTATGGTTTTGGAATGGCTGTGCATACAAATGCATAACACATTTTCTTCAGATTTAAAAAAAAAAAAAGAAAATTATGTCCTATTATGCACAATGGCCATAAATGTGGTAGTTTGTGGTTGTAGTGTGAGAAAATGTGGTAAAGTTCCAGGGGTGTGAATACTTAAACGAGGGACATTATGTTTATATCTGTAACAAACGGCTTTGTGAACCTGTATTTGTGTTTGTGAGTCACTGGCACATAAGTGGAAGTAGTACAGAAATGATCTTCGTTTAGGGTTGGCTAATTCTCTTTTTACTTGCAACTTGTAGATAGTTGCTCAAGCTCTGCCATACATACTAGAAGACGTGTTTTCTGCATGACCTCTTCCAGACTGCATGGCTGCACTTGACATAATTGACTGGCTGGGTTGACTAGTGAGTTAAACGAGGGAATATGTCAAAGTGAATTAATGTAATTGTACATGCTGCATTGTTCTGAATGTATGGACGAATGAATTGGCGACTGGATGCAGCTTTATGGGCAGAAGTAGACTGTTCAGATGCACATCTGATCAGTGTTTTTTTCCATTCTTAAATATTAAACCTTATTTGACATTTACAAAGATCTGAAAGTAGAATTAGTACTAGATTCAAGTCCATGTGATAACCTTGAGTACAAACTAGCCACAATTACACACTGTTGATGTGCCTACACAGAGATTGAAGATACAAAATTATAATTAAAGATAAGATATCAAAACATGATTATTTACAACATAAAGAAACCGTTCTGCAGGCTGCTAGTAAATTGTTATAACATATTCATTAAGTTATATTATTGCCATCTGTAACCATTCTTCATTTTGATTTTGATAGACTTAAGAATATACATAAACGCCCACTAAATGTTTTTATTAGTTCTCAAGTATTTGCTATTCACACGTATGCTCTTTGTAGAAGTATGAAAAGTTGATGTTAGCAGTTTGTTATTGAGTCCGCTAGAGCCTGTGTTCTTTTTTTGTTTTGTTTTTTGGCGGACACATTGCTCTGAGTTTGCTTATTGTAGTTTTAATATTGTTGCTTTAACAGGACTGATGGGTGGCACTCATTTGGTTTCCAACCCACAACTGTTTGAATGTTGGAATCTTCCTTTTGTCTAAGCATAGAAAAATGTGTTGGCCTTCTTTCAGGAAGCTCATAGTCAGTGAGTTAGTTGGCTTGTTTTATAATCCCATCTGACAAAGGAGATGTTTCATAAATTTTTTGGGAAATGTGGTTATGAATTCCTTTTGACATGCTTGATGCAATTATCTTGTTTATTATATTATGTGTGTATTCCTACACAACCAGCCTAAATTGTGTAAAACCTATGTTTCTTTGCCTGTGTGACCTCCTGTGCAGGGCGGGGCTTACTTTACTATTTTTAAGAAGCCAAGCCAGGTTTCACTTGATACATAAGAGTTTAACTTTACAAAGAACTTCATTTCTTCTTCTTTTCTTTTTTTTTTTGCTGTCAGATTTTTTGCTGCTTGTGATTGTGGTTGGATGTGTATCAGATCAGCCACATGCTTTTTTTTTATTTCTTTTGGTGAAGCTTATCTGGAGGCAAAGTGAAGAGGGGCAGTTATGTCTAATTTGGATCCTACAGACAGAGCATTCACTTAAAAGACTGATATTCATCTCTGTGGGATGGAATTTACTTTGTTTTGCACACAGACAGTGACAATTTTAGGAATTGCCTTTTACGTAACTGCAGAAAGGATTTCTGAGAACATACTATGAAGTGTAAAAGCGTGATCACTTTATTTACAGCTCAGTTACAAGGTGCTCTCACTGTTCTCCTTTTCTGTGTAATATGAGAAGATCTGATCTGTGAGCAGATGAGCCATGTGTGTATCGTGGTGCTTAATGATGAAGACCCTGACTTCTCATGTAGCTTGAAGGTTTCAGCACCGTCTTTATTTTATTTTTTTCTCCCCACCTTTAACTAGCTAAAGCTGTTTGAATGGCAAATAACACCTGAAAAGTTCTTACTTGCAGCTCATTTGGCTTACTTTATGTTTAGGTGGTTCTAATGGCAATTTAACATAGCGATACATGTTAAATACATTTAAAATAAGTGCTTTAATGCATTTTTAACTGTTTTTTCACAGCCTCCTTTGCTGAAAGCCATTTTCAATGTGGACCCAGATGACGTACGCTCTCTCATATTCAAAAAAGAGGATGTGAATGTGCAGGTAATTCCAGCAGGCATCTGTATCTGCATCTATTTCTTCATATTGTTCCATAATTTAAAATGCATCTTTAAAAAAAGGGAATTAAGTATCTCCAGTGTGTAGCTGTCCTTGGAAGGTCTTATGCAGCGCTTTCTGTAAGTTGTAAACAAACCAGCACATGGTCTGACTTCACAGTTCTCACTGCATAATCTGGCTCCGCTTAGTTTATTGCACACCTCACCATTATTGTTCTGGTGGGGGTGTTTGAGCCCGAGTCTGGCTGGTGCACTTGTTTGTGTTTGACTGGAGTGGAATAATAAAACAAGGATTTTTTTTTTTCTTTTTCAACGTGCATTTGTCTTTTATAAAACTTTTTTTTTTTCACTGCCAGAGCAGAGGCAACAAGAGTGTAACTGGAGGAAAAAAAGCAAATTAAGCTGTTTTGTTTCTGATTAATCACAGCAGTCTTTCTCTGTTTTCATATTACAGGATAACGAGAAGCGAACTCCGCTGCACGCTGCTGCCTATCTCGGAGATGCAGAAATTATAGAGCTACTGATTCTTTCAGGTAGGTTCCCTAATCAGATTGAAGGGATCCATTTGACCTCAAAGCAGTTTTTTTTAAATCTGATGTACTTTGGTTCAGTTAAACAGTATGATAACGATGAACATTTTTTCATTTTATGATGTGTAAATATTTTTAAAATATAAGATTCTGCTGAATAGGTCATGGTCATATGATGTTTGCATTAAACATAGTCACACGTAAGAAGATTTTTTTTTTCTTGTGCCAGTGGCCTTCATCCACAGTATTTGGACAAAAAAATGGACAGAAAGAGATTCAGCAAAGCCCTGAACTGGTTTCAAACCCTGGGTGCCTGGGTCAACGACTTTTAGCCTTCATGTGTGGAGCATCCGCTCTAATGTTACCCAGCGTGCTGCCCCAATGTAGTTAATCGCGTAGCCTGTCCATATTCACTGTATTTTCTTAAAATTGACAAAGTACTCCGTTTTCAAATTTTTATGTTCTAAAATGTTTCCAGTTTTTTAATAGCTTTGCTTTTAAATAAGATGTAAAGATGAGCAATGTAGAGTTCCTGCATAGTTTTGAAATTGCACAACAATTGCAACAAACTATTTGTTTATTAAAAATAAGGATGTTAAAATTATTTACTAAAACCTTCCAAATACACATAACACTAAAAACTTATTAAAATAATTTTGAGGACTAGAATAGCCGTTTTAAAGCATTGCATTGAATATTAATAAAATAACATCATAACTAATAGCCATTGATGACAGTTTCCTTGAGATACCTACCCACTTGAGGTTTTTTCACGGGGTTTTTTCCGGAAGGTCAGTCTTCTTCCGTTATGACTTTAGGGAAGAGCAGAATCTCTTCGCTGGCCCCCTTTCCCATAGTGTTTTGGAAGAACTGGCAGGGCTGTTTTTGGTTACCGTCAGTTCATAACCTCTTGCTTTCCTTCAAAATGTCAGGAAAAGCGGCATAACTTTGTCAACAAATAGATTTATGCTGTATGACACTTTTGCCCAGGGACGGTGCTGCACACAGAAACTTTTCACTTTTCCTGCTTTGATCACTCTGAAAGGAAGCACCTGTCCACCACCTTTAGGTCATTTGTTGATGATGCAGCAGGCGAAGTAAAAGCAGTACTACAAAGACAATGCTGAGGGTTTGGCTTACATGTGAAGCAGCAACATGTGAAGCTTATTTGCTTTTCATGGCCATCCTGCACATTTGAATGCAAAGTAAATGTATTCACAATGTTCACTTGCCATTCTAATGGGGATTAGCCCTTTACCACACTGGCAAATCAGAAAGTAATTTCAACACTGTGCTCTTTTTATATGTGGAACATAAAACTCCAAACTCCAAAGTACGTAAATGTTTTGTTCCTGCTTTTAGCTTCAAAAAGGCTCACCCACTCTGTCCTCCTCCTTGCAGGTGCAAGAGTAAATGCCAAAGATAACAAGTGGCTGACTCCTCTGCACAGGGCTGTGGCCTCCTGCTGTGAGGTAGGCAAATATTCCTCTGGTCCTGTGTCATGCCTTCTTTTCCATTCTGCTAAACTCGTATCAGAGTTAAGCAGAATATCAACAGTAACATAAGTCTTTCCTGCAGGAGGCGGTCCAGATTTTGCTGAAACACTCTGCAGACGTGAACGCCAGAGACAAGAACTGGCAGACGCCGCTTCACATCGCTGCAGCCAACAAGGCAGTTCGCTGTGCCGAAGCCCTCGTCCCCCTCCTCAGTAATGTGAATGTATCTGACCGAGCAGGCCGAACTGCTCTGCACCATGCGGCCTTCAGCGGTCACTTGGAGGTAATGTTAACCCCTAACGAGGATTCCAACAGAGCTGCACATGGCCTTGTTGTTTCATAGCTTACTGTTCTTCTCCTTTCCTAGAAATATGCAGCAGAAACTGGAGTTTACTTTAACTTGTCAGACCAGGCTTGCTGTCGTGTTTGTGTGTGCTTGTCTGTTAATACAACTTCCTGGTCTCCTTCTTTAGCTCACAGGAAGCCTTTCTGAGAGCCTCGTAATTGTGTAAACACAATAGATTTTGTACTGTTGAAACATAGAACAAGAGCTGCATTTTTGACCATTTGTCATAAGATGATCAACATGTTCTTATGATCTGCTCATTTTCTGCTGTTAGCAGATCAGAGCTTCCATAGCTTTGACACAGAATTTCACTTTGATCTGCTTCATACTCAGTTATGGAAATATGTGTCATTATTAGTTCTTCTGCTGTGGTCATGACTTGGAGCTGATTATTTTATTTATATATATATATATATATATATATATATATAAAGAGAGAGAGTAGTTATGTGCTGCTTATCAGTAATCTTAAACAGCTTGTGGACTTTTTTGTTTTTTTGTAGAAATGAATTGCGTAACAGCTGTTTTTAGAGAATTTTAATCTTTCTTCCAGGAAGTAAATTCAAGTTTATTAATGGAACTTGAGTAACATTGTGACATAATCTGCTGCTTTGTTGCTAATGCATTAAAATTGACTGTTTTCATGGTTGTATCTTTTTATAACTACTACCGTCTTTCTTTTCCAGCATATTGGTGAGAAAGATTAGGAAAAAATCAATTATTTTGGCATTGATCTACATCAGATATTAGCTGCGTGTGATGTTGATAATCAGTTAAACTCTTATCTTTCCATGCACTTATAAATAATCAGGCTCTTAAAGGGACAGTCCATAATTTTTCAACTTTCTGTGATGGTAATCTGGAGGATTTTGTTTTTTTTCCTTGTTGTTGCTTTTAGATGGTGAGGCTCCTACTCTCCAGAGGCGCAAACATTAATGCTTTTGACAAGAAGGATCGTCGTGCGATCCACTGGGCAGCCTATATGGGTAAAGAACTGAACATTTCAATCGGTTTTTTTTTTTTTGCTTTGGAAAAGGTATTCTTGCTGCTAGAGTTTTTAAAGCTTTTTGGGAATTGATCTTGGTAGTGCGTGGGCATAATGAACCCTTTTTGTTTTGTCTTCAGGGCACATAGAGGTGGTGAAGTTACTAGCTTGTCACGGAGCTGAGGTTGCTTGCAAAGATAAGAAATCCTACACCCCCCTACATGCTGCAGCCTCTAGTGGAATGATTAGTGTTGTGAAATACCTTCTGGATTTAGGGGTGGATGTAAGTCCCACACACAAACCTCTCATTATCACACTGTAGACGTGCTTCAGATTCTTGCTTAATGGCTCTATAGTTTTTCCTATAGCAGCATTATCAATCTTCATGTAAACATCTTCTTATGTTCCTGTTTAGATCAATGAACCTAATGCATATGGAAACACACCCTTGCACGTGGCCTGCTACAATGGCCAAGATGTGGTCGTGAACGAGCTCATCGACTGTGGAGCTAATGTCAACCAGTTGAATGAGAAGGGTTTCGCACCTCTTCATTTCACCGCCGCCTCTCGCCACGGGGCGCTCTGCCTGGAGCTGCTGGTCTGCAACGGTGCCGACGTCAATATAAAGGTAGGAGGAAGGGTTAGGGTTAGGAACTTTGCTTCAGGCAGGGCTTGTTGTGCTTTTGTTCACCGTTTCTCAATACTTGAATATCTTTGGTTAAAAGTGGGTGTTGCTGGTTATTCATTGGTGTTTTCTTTGTTTAAAAATGTACATATTGATAATCTGCCTCTTTTTTTGAGTTGTGATGCGCTAAGAACTTACTGTAGTCAAGACTTAGGTGAAAATGTTAACTTTAAATGTCATTAGTTGCCTCCTACTCATAAGGTAACTTATTATTGTAGATGTTGAAAGTCTTGTGATGGTGCCTCCACTGTTGTAGTGATTTCTTGCACAAAAAGGGCTTGTGGGAATGTGACATCAATTGCATTTCTTTTGTCAAGTCTACAACTATGTAACCTGTAGTGTTCATAGAAATCTTTTTGTTTTGTAAAATATCGTCTTTATTGTTGAGCCCAAGTCTGGAAAAATGTGGAAATTCTGAAATTGATAATTTGCAGAAACAAATCTCGATTTTTAGACAGATTTAATTACACTTTATAGGTGGTACAGAAGTTCTGTCTTCCATTCACTAAGGGATGAAATGTGACAGCTTCAACCCTTTGTGACCCTGACTGTTTGGAGCTCATGAATGTGTCCTGGGCCATTTAAAAACAACACTTGGCATTTGTAAACCAGAAATAATAGAAGATAACATAACCTGTGAAACGTTCATCCACGACATGTTGGTAGAAGTAAGGAAAAATATTCCCTTTTTTGATTTCAGTGTGTTTGTATTTTATCTTAGAGTAAAGATGGGAAGACTCCGCTCCACATGACGGCGATCCATGGGAGGTTTTCTAGATCTCAAGCAATCATTGAAAACGGTGAGCACAAACACAATCCACTTCATAGTTCCTTGTTGCCCTTTGGAGTTTTGCAACTAACTGCTGGCTCCTGTTTTTTTTTTTTTTTCTTGTATTCCTGAAGGTGCTGAGATTGACTGTGAAGATAAAAACGGAAATACGCCACTACACATCGCAGCTCGATACGGACATGAGCTCCTCATTAACACACTCATCACTAACAAAGCCGACACAGCAAAGTAAGCAAACCTCTCTGCTGTTTTTCTGCAAGTGTTCCTACTTGTTAAAAGCTGCTTCTGCAAAGAATTTCAGAGCTCATAGTGCAGATGAAGATGGGCATCTTTAACAGGTTGTCATTTCTCTAATGTAGGAGTCAATTTGCAGCTCTATGTCTAAAAGGATAAATTACTTTGACAAGGTTAAAGAAATTTATGTGACTTTTTTGTTTTTCAGACGAGGAATTCACGGCATGTTTCCACTGCATTTGGCTGCTCTCAGTGGCTTCTCAGACTGCTGCCGAAAGCTCCTGTCTTCAGGTTATTTTATATTAATTCTGTATGACAGGCAAACTAAAAATGGATTTTATTTTAGACTTTTATAGATTAAAATTATGGAGCTTTTTTCAAAACTCTTTTACTCGACACAGGCTTTGATATTGATACTCCGGACGACTTTGGAAGGACATGTTTACATGCTGCAGCTGCTGGAGGGTGTGTATAGGAGACCTTCAAAGATGTATTATGAAAATAACATAATTGTGATGTAATTGCATTTTAGTGATGTTATAAATATTTGTGCTTTCCTAGAAACCTGGAATGCCTCAATCTTCTTCTTAACACTGGGGCAGACTTTAACAGAAAAGATAATTTTGGGAGGTTAGTGGCGTTTAAAGACGCATTTGAATCCAGCATAACATTTAAATAAATATCTGATGTGTGTGTGTGTTGGTTTTTCTTCCAGGACTCCTCTCCATTATGCTGCTGCCAATTGTAACTACCAGTGTTTGTTTGCTCTGGTGGGTTCTGGAGCCGGCGTTAATGATCTGGACGAGCGGGGCTGCACTCCTCTCCACTACGCCGCTGCGTCCGACACAGACGGAAAGTCAGTAATCCTTGGAAATTTCTGTATTTTTAGTTGCAAATGTTTACATATGATTGCAAAAAAGAGGGATAATCTACATGACTAGTAATTTGATGGTAGTGTCCAAATATATACACTACAATGTCGTTCTCTGGACTGTTTGGCTGCATTTCCAGGTGCCTGGAATATTTACTAAGAAATGATGCAAATCCAGGGATCCGGGATAGTCAGGGCTTCAACGCTGTGCACTACGCCTCTGCGTACGGACACCGTCTTTGTCTGGAGCTGGTGAGGGATCTGTACCATTTCAAATTTTGAGTTGTTTTCATTTCAGTTTAACTTATTTCCTTGTTCGTCCTTTTACAGATTGCGAGTGAAACACCCTTAGATGTGGTGAGTAGTGTTACAGCTTTTTCCACTGTCAATGTTTGTACTTTTCATTCATTAAAAGTAGACCACAGTTACTATATTTAATGTGTTCTTCAAGAATTGCAGATTAATGTTGTAAGTTCTAATTTGTGATGTGTGCAGCTAATGGAAACCTCAGGGACAGACATCCTGAATGATTCTGATGTCAGAGCTCCCATCAGCCCCCTGCACCTTGCTGTGAGTAGACTGCAATTCTTAGTGGAGTCGCTGCATTATTTAGACCAATAGACGACTGGTTGACTTTCACTTTGCAAAACCACAACACAGAGTGACCAGCAGCAAACTAATCTGTCTGGAAGCGTATCTATCTGATAAGTAACTGTACTTTATAATAGTAATCTGATGTTTATTTCCATTGCGGTTCTGTTTTTGTACGTATGTGTTTTCTGGATGGGAGTGGGTTGACAATATGGTGTTTGTTTTTAGCTTGTGATAGTGATGCACCACAGGATTGTGGGGGTTTACAATCCTGAAGCAATGTCTGTGGTGTGGGTTTTTTTCATGGTGTTGAAAGTGTGAGGAAATGTGTATATATAATACAAATAGTTTTGGCAAGTATCCGTTACCTATTACGAGATCTTCATGTGCTCATAGTTTGTCTAAAGTGCTCCACACCACATTGATTCAACAATGGGTGATAATGACATGTATAAATTGATGGTTTTTAGTTCCTAGTGGAAAAAAAGAAACAAAAGTTAGTTTTTTCTACAACATTATTGGAGAGAATTTGATGGATACTTAGCTTAAAGCTTAAAAAACAGAGACACTCCACAGCAAACCAAGAACAATGATGAGAAAAAGCTTAAAAGCCCCTGCTTATTTTCACCCAGCAGCGTGAAAAGGTGTTGGGTTCCTCGTGATGGAGAGAAATCAAACTGTGGAAAGCCAAAGGGGTCATGATTCACATTCGTTTCCAATGCCTGTTGAGTTGAATAAACTCCTAATAAACACAACACAGGAGTTTAAAAGATAAGACACCAGTCTGTTAAAAGATGTCTTAAGATCTCCTTGCTCTTCTTTGGGGTTTTTTCGGTTCAAACCAAATTAAAAGAAGTCTAGCATGAGTTACTTTGGTTTTCTCCTTTACAAAACCTGTATTCTAATTCATGTATTCAGTTACACCACTTGTGTAAATCAACAATAGAAGTTCTACACTAAGCTTCATTTTTATTCAAATGTTTGGATAGTTTAGTTCAGTAATACTTCAATATCCCAAAGGAAAATTAGACTGGCAAAGAGACACTTGGTTAATAAAACTTCTGTAGTTTGGACTTGATTTCAGTATCAACTTTCAGGCATACCATGGTCACCATCAAGCTATGGAGGTTCTGGTGCAGTCTCTGTTGGATTTGGATGTTAGAAACAGCCAGGGACGCACACCCTTGGACCTAGCTGCCTTCAAAGGCCACGTGGAATGTGTGGACGTTCTAATCAACCAGGGAGCCTCCATTTTGGTCAAAGATTTTGTCTTGAAGCGGACCCCCATACATGCTGCAGGTATGTCTCATCTGAGGAGAGAAACCTTGTGAAATGTGGCATTTCTACAGTTATACACTCAAACACAATGTCACACGTAATGCACATCTTTCTTTTATTCAGCTACTAATGGTCATTCAGAATGTTTGCGCTTGCTGATTGGAAATGCTGATCTTCAAAGTGCGGTAGACATTCAAGATGGAAATGGACAGTAAGTAAAGAAATGTCTTGCTCTATTTATATGTTTGTGTTTAAAAACAAGTGCTAACATTTTTCTCTAATGCATTGAAGGACCCCACTGATGCTGTCAGTCCTCAGTGGACACACCGACTGTGTGTATTCCCTTCTTAACAAGGGAGCCAGCGTAGAAGCCAAAGACAAGTGGGGCAGGACGGCCTTGCATAGAGGAGTAAGGAGAGCTCATAATTTTTCTACTAAATATTTACCTTAAATATTCAGAGTTTAAAATTGCTGATACAAACACATTTAGAAAATGACACGTGTACTTTTGCACATAGTTTTTGTCACTGACTTTATTTCCTAAATTATTTGCAATAAACAATAAAAAAAAAACTACCTAATTTTAAATAGTTTAGTAGATCATTTCTGCGTAACAATGAGCTTTATTAATTCTTGATTTGTTTTCCAAGGGCACTTGAGATTTATGATAAATTATCTCAATTGCACTTTGTTTTGTGTAAAAATTGACCTTTTATTTCTTTGTAATTTTTGATCACATTTTTCCAAAGTGTTTATAATTTTTGGGCAAAAGCTCCCAATTTGTACAAAAGTGAAGCATGGTGCCACAAAAAAAGTTGAATTAAACACTGAAGTGTTAAATATATGAGGAATTTCGACAATAAAGGAAAATATATGTGAATATTTAACTTCCTATTGGTTACTTTATCCAGAATATTTTTTATTTTTCTGTTTGTTTTTACTTTGGGTTTCAGAATTTTATTATTATTTTGATTTTGACATCGCCTGTGAGTTTTCCAATTCTGTTTTAAAAGCCAAACATTCTTATGCTTTTAACATCTATACTCATATTTTAATCATTGCATTTATGTATAAACCTTTTGTTGGGGCTGCGTGATATAACATTACATTATGAGAAGTTTGAACATGTTAACAGTCTGCCAAAACAGAGAGATGGAGATCTGTTCTTCATAAAAGATTCTGTCGTTTTGTACAAACAAGAGCATAAAACAACAGAAATCTTTTATGAAGAACAGATGCATCAGTACAATGTTCCTCCTTTTCTTTTAACCAAGTTGCTTTTATGTAGCAGGAGTGCACTTAACCTGAGTGCTGCTGTTGTTTTCAAATAAATTATGTCTACTTTACAGGAAATTATGCAGTTTTTTTTAAAGGCCTTAAATTGAGCATAGGGTAATACAAACGTCTTTGTTGAACAGAGTTTTGTATGCAGTTTTTTAAATAAAATAATTGCTAGAAAATAAATATATAATTTGACTGGAAATAGTCGCAGATGCCAAGCAACATCTGGAATATCTCTGATACAAGCAATAGAATGAAAACCAAGGCATGATGATTAGCAACAAATGATGACAAGAACATGTCAAGCAAAATATTCTGATATAATTTTTTCTTTTTGTCTCTTTAAACACTGCTTTAAGATATGGGATCCTTCAGATATTGAAGATTTTATTACTACTGTCCTAACTATTAAAACTGAACTGAAACATTACTTAAACACATCTATGTGCCGTTTACTTAGTTGTGCTTAGAGATTTGCTTGCAGCAGAATATCCTTCCAAACAAATCATCAATAAAAAATGTCCTCTGTCATCAGTCTGTGACCGGTCACGAAGAATGCGTGGAGGCTCTGCTTCAGCACAGCGCCAACGTCCTGGTGCGAGATTGTAAAGGGCGCACGCCGATCCACCTGGCAGCAGCCTGCGGACACATTGGGGTACTCGGAGGCCTTTTGCATGCTGCCCAATCAGTGGAAACACTGCCTGCCTTAACAGACAGCCAAGGCTACACCCCACTGCACTGGGCCTGCTACAATGGTACAGACAAGGAGGTTGAAAGACCTTTTAAACCAAGCAATCAATGAATATTGACATTCTCAAATGTATATACCTGATGTCGTAGCATGTGTGCACTTAAATGCAAGCATGCTGCTGATGCAGCAGACGAGAATAATGGAGCACTTAAAAAATGCTTTTTATTTCGTTTTTCCATTCAGTGTCTTTGTGCCCCCAAATGTGAAATGTTTATGTTTCTAAAGTGATTATTAATCGAAGTGGTCTTTCCCACAGGTCACGATACGTGTGTGGAGGTTTTGCTTGAACTAGAGATTTTCCACAAGGCCGAAGGCAATACTTTCAGTCCCCTCCACTGTGCTGTGTAAGAGTCTGAGCTTGCTTAGGTTTCACTCAGTGTGTCAGAGAGCCCAGCTTTTAATAGATTAAACATCCAGCCTTTCTTTTCCTGCTCTCTAGAATCCGTGACAACGAAGCTGCTGCTGAGATGTTGATAGACACCTTGGGCCCTGCCATTGTCAGCGCCAAAGATGGCAAAAACAGGTACTCCTGATTATAAGGATTTCAGGCTTGAGTTTGTAAAAGGATACTTTTTTTTTTTTTTAAGTGAATCTATTGTCGATATTTTAAATTGATGATAGCGTACTTCATATTCAAAATGTCCTCAGGACCCCCCTGCATGCTGCTGCCTTCACCGATCATGTGGAGTGTCTACAGCTGCTGCTGAGCCACAACGCTCAGGTCAACTGCGTCGATGCTGCAGGAAAGACCCCGCTCATGATGGCCGCTGAGAACGGCCAGACCAACGCTGTCGGTATGATTGCCTCAGAACATTTAACTTGATATGAATTGCGAAAGTCAGGCTGGCTTTAAATTACAAACTATGAAATATCAGATTAGATTGAGTTTGTTTTTTCTCGCGTTTCATACCCGTCCTCACACAGAGCTGCTGGTGAGCAGTGCGAAGGCAGACCTCGCGCTACAGGATGCTGTAAAGAACACTGCTCTTCATTTGGCCTGCAGTAAGGTACGGATTGCCATCTGGTGGTAGTATTTACATTACAGCTCATATTTCAGGTTTTGATTATTTGTTGCACATATTTAAACATTTTGTGGCGTCTCTACCACACTCTCAACAGGGACATGAAACTAGTGCCTTGTTGATATTGGAGAAGATTACAGACAGAAACCTCATAAATGCTACAAACGCCGCCTTACAGACGTATGCATAGTATGAGTTCTTTATCTGTTCATACAGAGTTTTGCATACAAATACCTTTCTAACAGACATTTTTCTATTTTGCTTAGACCTCTGCATGTGGCTGCAAGAAATGGGCTGATTGTGGTGGTGCAGGAGCTGCTTGCAAAGGGGGCCAGCGTCCTAGCAGTCGACGAAAATGGTAATTGTATTGTAGCGTAGAATACATCCTTGTTTTTAATTGTGACACGGTTATCTTTGTGAAATGTGGTCCAGTTTTTTACTTGCGTTATAATCCTAACTTCAGAAAAAAATTATGGCTTGCTTTAGAAACAAAGTCCCAATGGAAATTTAGTATTCTGGCGAGAGCAATGTGCCCCTGCATATTTATTAAGAAATTAGACATTGAGCTAACTCATTAACTTGGCAGTCTATAATCAAGTAAATATTGCCCTAAATCATGCAAATGCCATTTTTATAAGTAGTATTGGATCTTATTTTACTCAGTGAATGTGTTACCTTTTAACAGAGATCAAGAGACAAAGAGGGATTGTATTTCTGTTGTTTTCTGTACTTTTGGGACTTTTTTCCTCAAAATGATTCACCCCTGACTGATTATGTGGAAGTTGGACTGGTTTTTGCCTTCAGTGTCTAATTCAGTAATTACATCAGTATGTAGAGTTTGAGGTTTATGTAGAGTGACTGTAGCCACACATGTGGTCAGAATTTAGTATATTAATTAAATAATTTGAGAATGGACACAGTCAAATAACATGCTTTCAAACTAACTTCATAAAATAAAATTTGAAGGCTTTGATTTAGGTCATAAAAGATAAAGACACATTTAAACAGATTCGTGTTTGCTGAGAACTGTTACATGTGAAAATCCCTCGGGAGGTTTTCTTGTGGAAAATGTGCCGTTCTCTTTAAAACAGGAGCTTCACTGTTCCAGTGTGTCACTTTTGACTAAGGGAATATTTTGATACTTTAAGATATTATTTAGATTTTGTATATTTGTGAATAGAGAAAATTATTTTTAGTTTAATTATTACAGGTTCAAATGACAAATAAGTCACATTCAGTAGAGAAGTTGGGAGGAGAAAAGACATTCTGCTGGTAAAACCATGCACAGTGACTCCTGTGACCAGGAAATCGCCTCAGATGGAATCAGCTGCAGGGTGAGCAGCCATCAGCGGTGCTGCCAGGTAACACCGACTAAATATGACATTGTAGACTAAATGTAGACTTTGTAGGGACCACAGACCAGGGGCCTCATGCATAAAAGAGTGCGCAGTTTTCACACTAAAACCTTCCGTACGGAAAAATTTAGAAAACCACCACGTGAAGCAATAACCATGGCAACGTCCTTGTTTGTAGCAGTATAAGTATTTATAATAATAATAATAATATATATTATTTAAAAGGTGCTTTCAAGGAACATAAGGTAACCTCACAAAAATAAAAATAATGCATTTTAAAGAAAGAAAAAAATCCAAATATTAAAAAAATGAAAATAAAGAGATCTTGCAGATACCTGTTTGAACAGCAGAGCATTCAACCGGGATTTAAAGACAGAGAGTCATGTGAGTGGGTAAAACGAACGTTTATTATAAGTAGTAGAATCATGTGCATAAGTTGTACATTTAAAGAGTAGAGATGCTTTCTGTCCAGAAAGGTGCATTCACAAAGCTGGCGGATACACTGAAGGATGACTGCAGCTGGACCGGTACCGGTACCGCAGGCTCCTTCTATAAGTTCTGCTCAGAGCTCCGGGATAATCAGTATGGATTAATCTAAACACTAGTAAACCATCATCAACATTTCCCAGCAGATCAATATGATCAAGCGCTCCATCTGAATCCTTCCATTGGCGATGAGACAAAAACTGAGGAAATGTATTTTTTACATTCTAGTGAAGTTTTTGCATCTTTTTATTTTTGCTTTATTTTGTGTGCGTGTTAGGTTACTGTCTGAAGATAAATGCAGTTTAGTTTCATTGTTTACTTTAAACAATAAGATATTAAAATCATGAAAAAAAAACATTGGGTTCGATGCTACTTGGTCTAAATAACACTGAATGTAGTCAGATTTTAGTGTACTTAGGTGAGTTTTGACGCTTTGTAGTTTATTGTCCACAGAAAAAGTTTGCGTGGCTGCCGCACATTTTCACGCCAGCAAAAAAGCGTGCATATATTTACACAAACTTTGATTCAAAGTTAATTTTTATACATGCCGACTTGTGCGTAAAATATGGTGCCGCACATATTTTGTGCGCGCGCACGCTTTATGCATGAGGATCCAGATAAGTCTGGGAATGCTATAAATGCCTGGTTTAATATTTTTGGATATAGAAGATGAAAAAATCAAAACACAAAGTAAAGGAATGAGACACTAAGTTACTGGCATGCAGTGCAGTAACTTAGTGCACTTAGAACTTATGCATTCTAAAACCTTATGCATGGTTTTAGAATGCATAAGGAGGGCGATCAGTGAATCAGGACTGATTTTCTAACAGTACGGTGCTGCGCCGACCTGGCATTCAGATACTTTCATTCACACAGCGCTGCACAAAAGGGAATAAACATTTGGAAACATGCTGTAAAGCTCAGATTCTTAAGATTCTTAAGTTTTAACTATTGTGGAAATCCCACTTCAGAGAAACTCCACTTAACCCCAAAACTCTGCAATCCTTTAATCAGGTAATCTGGAGTTGATTTGATTTCACTTCAATTAGCCCTGCAGCATTGTCTGATTTTAGCAATACTGTTTCAGAATATTTTTGGTGTCAATTATAAATATCCAGATAGTGCATTTGCTTCATGAGGGAAGTCCCTTTTTTTTTCCACTGGGTGTTCCACAGCACAGGTTACATTCAGAGCGCTAAATTAATGCAGATAACTCAGCCAGATTTAACAGAAAACTGCCATCCAAATGTGTCGGCGCATTCACACTGTATCTGGTATTGGTCTGGAAATCTTTACCTCATCAGGTTGTCAGACCTGATACTGAAAGTCTTGTTTCAGTTTATAGAAAAGTAAAAGTTTAAATATTATTCAAGGGTTAGTTTCACAGAACTGAGCCTGGTATCTTAAAGCTTTGCCTCCTTCTGTAATTTAAAAAATGAGCACCAGAATTTGTCAGGTATTTATGTCATTTATTATTTCCCAGGACATGCTGGTAATTTTTTTTTCTTTTCTTTTTTTTTTTGTACACGTTTCATTGTTTTTCAGGTTACACGCCTGCCTTGGCTTGTGCCCCCAACAAAGACGTTGCAGACTGCCTCGCTCTCATTCTGGCCACCATGATGCCTGTGTCCCCTTGCACCATGGCACCCACCCTCCCCTTCAGTGCCGTTAACCACTACACCACCAGCCCCTCCAAGAGCGTCACCTTTGACAGCCTGCCCGCGTTGCGCGCCGAGCACAGCTCTTACTGCAGCTTCAACAACATCGGCCATCACGACGGCTTCTACAAGGACGAGGAGCTCAATGACTCTGATTCAGAGACGTACTGAAGCGGACAGGAGAGGAATCACGCTAAATGCACAAACGCATACACTGTGTCTTAATAAAAAAAAAAAATAAAAAAAATTTTAAAATCAATCAATCACCCTCCACAAGCTTGGGAGGGCTTAATAAGACGCAAGCCCCCAACAGGAGCCTTAAGAGTCCCCACCAGAGAGCAAAGGAGGGACGAGGTGTAACAGGCTGGCCCATGCTCATCCCAACCTTTTCCAGCACACAGCATCCGTTAGCCAATGATGGAGCTCAGTAACCACTGCTTTACCAACACTGACCTCTCCAGTGTTAAAAACTGAACTTGTTGGGCAGGCGGCAGCTGTTTTAAGGCAATAACACGCTGAAAAAAGGTGTGCTTGCACACTAAAGAGAGTTAAACCAACAGGGACCAAAAGACATGGATGAATTTTAACTCTGTTTTATCTGCGTAAACGACAAAAAAATGAAACTTCAGGTGGTTTATTGATCAGGAAGGATAAGAGAAGTTTTAGTTAAAAACCTGCACACTATAACCATCAGAAGAACTTTTACGTTTCGTAAGTCACACGGGGATCATTTATTTTTCAGGATCAAAATTTTAATACACCCATTTTAATGTCTTAAACTCATTTTCCTCTAGGAGTCTGATTCACTAACCAGAGTAAATTTAAGACATTTGGTACATGCAACAGGTTAGTATTCAGTTGATTCACTTTTCCTTTGTAAATTCACCTGTCTATCACCGTTTAGAATTTAAACAATAAATTATTTGTACACTTTTTGGTTGCTTTTTGTTTGTTCGTTTTGTGCCTTCATTAGTTACTGGAAGCATGGGTTTGTAGAGGCAGCTGTGAAAGCGTGCTTTCGGTGAGTAGGTCCACTGATCTGGCACTGAGGCATCTGTGACTCTGCTTTGCAATGAGAAACACTGTAAACCAATGACAGCATTTTGGAAAGCATTTAATTTTTTTCTGAGTGACATTTTTTGTTTTCTCTAATATTGGTTTTGCTTGCTTTAACTTAAAAGAAACCACTCGCTTATACCAGAATGCAGAAAACTCAAGTTTTGTTCAAAAATATTTTAACTGGAAATATGTACATTTGCTAGAATCAATAGAATGGGAAGGATTTTTATTTCTTTTCCTTGCTTTTTTTTTTCTTGAAGAGGAATGAAACTAGCATGTATATAGAAATTATGACTGTGAATTCAAAATTCCAATGAGTTCTTTCAGTACTGAGATTGCTGTATATTTTATGAGTAATAAATGAGTTATTTAATAAGGAGCATTGGTCTTGTTTTTTCTGCATTTTCTGTAATTGTGTTTGATGTGACAACAGAAAAAGTTTTTAAAAATATGGAAGATGCACCAATGAAGCTTTTTATTGAATGATAATTTTGCTTTCTAAGCTTTTTCCCCCTCAGTTCTAAAACATACATTTAAGGGAAAAGTATGTGCTGCAGATTAATTATTTTTGACAAGATTATCACAAGGCATGCATCAGAACATATGCACTTAACCTCTTTTTTAATTGTTACACCCTAAATTGCATCAAAATGCACCTTGTTGCTAATGTATTTATATACTGAAAATTGTGGAAGTTTTTAATTTTGAAGCATTTATTAAATAGGAAAACTGATTCTTCAGTATTTGAGCTGCAAAATCTGTGTGATTCATTGCTGGATCTCTGACTGTCACTGAACTTGAAATGTGATGTATTTTATGTGATGCTTCAAAAGTACTGCCTTTAATAACTTTAAAATATTTTCCCAACTTTAAAAAGGATGAAGAGGGCATATAAGTCTCAACAGGTGTACTTAGTACAGTGGTTCAGTTCAAGATTAATAGTCTGCCAACAAAGTCTGAAGAACTTAATTCTGGAGAAATTGTAATTGTTTTATGAACGAGAGCTCACTGGCTAAGCCAACCAGGGGACACTAAGCTTTGCCTTGTGCTGGATCTAATTTTAACACTAAGTTAGAACTGAACTGAGCCAAATGAGCTGAATCCTAAGCAAGATTCGGAATCTTCATCCAACTGCTCTGAGGGCTGACACAGAGAGTCTCTCCGCTGATTGGTCTTCATCCCGGAAACGGAACAAAAAAGGGGCGTGTCTACAGTGCTCCGCTGAGAAGTCACATTGGTTTTATCAGTAATATCCAACTAAATACATATATATTTAAGCTACTACTCAGGAGTCATGGACGAAGTGACAGGCGCTCAGCTCATTGCCGAGTCTCTGAAAACTCAGGTGAGATCGGGCGTTCAAATGTAGCTTTACCTCTGCAGAACTGTGTCAGAGTTCATGTTCTGGGCTGCAAGAGTTGCCAAACTTCATAGCTTCCGGCATTTGAAGACTGATCTCATTTATATTCTGCTTTTGCCTGCAGAAAGTGGAGTACATGTTTGGGATAGTCGGTGTCCCTATCATTGAAGTGGCCATGGCTGCTCAGGCTGCTGGGATCAAATATGTGGGAATGCGTAACGAGCAGGCGGTAAATGATCTGCACGCCCTCTACTCCTTAAAGAGTGACCAAATCCTTACAGTATTATGATTAGATCTCACAGATGGTTCTGTCACCCCATAGGCGTGCTACGCTGCATCTGCGGTTGGATACATAACAGGAAGGTGAGACCTCTGTTTGCTGAGCTGAACAATGTGTCCGGGCTGCTGCTTTCTTGCTAACATGTTGCTACATTCCTGTTGACCTCTGAATCCAGACCAGGAGCCTGCCTGGTGGTGTCTGGACCTGGACTCATTCATGCTCTGGGTGGGATGGCAAACGCTAACGTGAACTGCTGGTACTACACAATATTGAAACTTTTCTCTTTCACTGTCACCTCTGTTGTTTTCATTCACTCCCCAAAACTGTTACATTTACAATTATTATTTTTTTATTTGAAAATGGAAGGACAACATAGAGTAAGTAGCCTACACAATTGTGAAGATATGTAGTTTTCAATTTTGTTTCCAAAAAATACATGGTTAGTCACCTAATTATTAAATGAAGTCCATTCAAAGGTTTGTTGGAGAACATTATTGAACAAAGAATCATGAAGCTATATAAGGGAACTGAAAAAAATTGAGACAGAAGTGGATTAATTAAACTGGAAATGGTTTTAAAACTGCTCCTTAGACACTCTCTACTCAGCATGACTAAGATTGTACTATTTTGTTAAGAAGAATGGGCAAAGTTGATAGAGACACCCTAACAGATCTGGAGCAGTTCTATAGATGGTTCTATATTTTGACTGAGAGACTGAATGTAATCCCAACGAAACATCACATTGAAGTTTGAGATTGTAAAATGTGAAAAGGTTAAAGTAGCGGAGCTGTAAAGGCAGTGTTTTCTCTACGCAGGCCAGTGCTCGTGATCGGCGGCTCCTCGGATAGAAACCAGGAAACAGCAGGGGCCTTTCAGGAGTTTCCCCAGGTGATTCTACCTTCCTGTGGGTTTTTCTTTTACTCCGAGTCTCTGCTCTGACTCCGGTTTTTATTCATTCTTAGGTGGAGGCGTGCCGCCTCTACAGCAAGTTTACTGTCAGGCCCAGCAGTTTGGAAGCTATCCCCTCAGTCATAGAGAAGGTTATTATTTGATTTCACGTATAGGATTCCTTTAGAATGAATTAGATTTGATCATATTTGTTCACACATAGGCAGTCCGCACCAGCATATACGGACGCCCGGGTGCTGTTTACGTTGACATCGCAGGGGACATGGTCAATGCTAAAGTAGAACGGGACAAAGTCAGGTTTGTTTGATTTTAATGCATCCTTTTTATCTAAATGGCCGTTCAAAGTGTAAAAGAATAAGATAAATGGATCTCTTCTGCAGGGAAGTGTCCTGCTGTCCACCTCCACCCGTGAGTTTGGCCTCCAGCGCTGCAGTTGAAGAGGCCCTCTCTGTCCTAAAAGTAGCAAAGACACCTTTGGTCATTATTGGAAAGGGTAATGCAAAGAAAATATAATTTTTTTTTTTTTCAAACTTATAGGGGTGTAACTTTTTTTGTGTGTTTGTAATGCAAATTAGCTGCAACAGAATGAGGTTGTGAAGGTGTGTGTTCTGAGCAGGAGCAGCTTACAGCAGGGCGGAGGCTGTGCTGAGGGAGTTTGTGGAGGAGAGTGGGCTCCCGTTCCTGCCCACACCTATGGGCAAAGGAGTCCTGCCCGACGATCACCCCAGCTGTGTGGCCGCTGCCCGCTCCAGGTCGGCCACCTGCTGTAACCTAATCAAGCTCCAGAACTGAACATTTACATGTTTTTTTTATTATTATTTTCTTAATTTTTTGCTTAAATTCTGCAATGAGAAATATTTATTTTTGCACATCTTTACAGAGCGTCTCCCACAAACATTAATCTAAACTTGTTATTGCTTTTATTTAAAAATTTTTTCTGTTGCCAAGAGCTCTTCTTCAAGCCGAAGTCGTTCTTCTGCTCGGAGCGAGGCTAAACTGGATGCTGCATTTTGGTCTGCCACCCAGATTTAATCCTCATGTTAAAATCATTCAGGTGTGTAAATGTTGTAGCCAATATTTCACTAAACATCAGCAGAGATGTTAAAAACCTGTTTGCACGATAATCTGCTGCTGCAGGCGTCTCTGTACTGTAATAAAACTAAACCGAACTCTTCTTCCAGGTTGACCTCTGTGCCGAGGAGATGGGAAACAACGTGAAGGCACGTGTTGCTCTCCTGGGGGACGTTGGTGCTGTTGTATCTCAGGTCTGACATGAGAGTCAGTATTTTAGCTTTCCTGTAGATGTTGACTGATTAAATAATTGCATCTTTTTTTTTTCCTTCAGCTCCTGACGTGTGTCCGCAAAGATGGCTGGAAATATCCATCTAAGACTGAGTGGTGGAGTGCGCTCAGCGAGAAGGTTGCTGCTAATGCAAAAATATCAAAGGTGGGTCCGACTGCTCTAATTTCGGACAAATCTGCTGCTTCAAACTCTTTGCAGATATTCCTAATTGAAGCTCTTGCTTTCGTAACAGGCTCTGGCTCTTAAGGGAACATTGCCCATGAACTACTACACTGTGTTTCATCACATTTCTCAGCTGCTTCCACGCGATTGCATCATTGTTAGCGAGGGTGCTAACACTATGGACATTGGACGCACCATGCTGAATAACTACCTACCCCGACACAGGTAAGGTGTTTTATCAGCATCAAGTGGCACAGAGTGGACTGACGGAGATGATTGCACATCTGATAGCTGCTCTGAAATTAGTATGTTTTTTTTTATTTACTTTCTACCAGAAATGGTCTTACATGACATTTCTTTCCAATTGGTCAAAATGTCAAACATCAATCCCAGGATTAGCCCTAACCCCAGATCTTTTAAAATGAAACTATGCCTGACATGTGATCAAAGGACGCTTGCAGTGAAATGTTGCATTTCTGAGCACCGCTAAAATAAAAAAAAAATGTGATTTAAAAATAAATCGAGATTTTATTTGTAGCGGCATAATCTCAAACTGCTGCAACTTAGGGGGAGAAAAAAAACAACCTTCTTTTATTGGGTAAAAAATATGACAAGAAATATTTTTTAGCAAAATAAGAGTCGGCAGACTTATTGGTTGCCCTAAAATAGGGTGAATAAAATTACCCAAATTAGTTAATGGATTTTTTCCACATTTTGTGAAATTATATCACTGTAATAAAAAGATTCCTTATTCCAAAGGATTTCACATATTTTCATAAGGGTGCCAATAAAATTGGCTGAATAAAGTCAGTAGAGGAGCCTGTGTAGCGTAACTGTGTTGATGTGAAGGTTGGATGCGGGCACCTTTGGAACGATGGGAGTCGGCCTCGGCTTCGCCATAGCAGCAGCTGCCATGGAGACGACCAGGATCAAACCCCAAAGAGTCGTCTGTGTGGAGGGAGACAGTGCCTTCGGCTTCTCCGGCATGGAGGTTGAAACCATGTGCAGGTCTGTTACACAATTTTCATAATGCAGTCATGTTAATTTTTCCAACACCAGCAGACATAATTTATTTCTTTTCCTTTTTACTAGGTATAATCTGCCTGTGATCATTATTGTGGTCAATAATAACGGCATTTACAGTGGAGTAGACGCCGACACGTGGAAAGAAATGGCAAAAATGGGTGACCTTACCTCTGTGTGAGTCTTTCATTAACGAGAAAGTGCAACATGTTAATCTAATTTGTATTTCTAGGTACAATCACCTTCCTATATGTGTACTCTCCTTCAGCGCGCCTCCTGTCTCCCTTCTGCCCGAGGCCCGCTACGATGAGGTAATGACAGCGTTTGGAGGTCGAGGGTTTTTGGTGAGGACTGCGGGGGAGCTACGCGACGCCTTGCAGCTCTGCCTGACTGACTGGGAGAGACCGAGTCTGCTCAATGTGCTCATTGACCCTTCATCTGACAGAAAGCAGCAGGTACATGATCACCTCTGTAATTACATTGATCAGTACTGCTTCTGATCTGAATTGACTCAGTTTTTATATAGTGCCTGTTAGAAGTTTTCATCCCACAAACTTCAGTATATTCCATTGAGATTTTATCTAACTGACCAACATGAATTAATGCATGACGAAGAAGTGGAAGGAACCATGTCTTATTTTGCTTGTTTTTTTGTTGTTTTTTTTACAAAAGAATATTTAAAAAAGGATGTGAGCATTTTATTTCTTCCCCCGTTTCTCTGCCAACCCTAAATAAAATCCAGTCCAGGCAATTGCCTTCAGAAGTGACCTTATTAGTAAATGATCATCCACATCAACTGACAGAGTCCAGTCAAGGAGAGTATTCATTATTGAAGCAGCCACTGTAACAAGACACTAAACACTAGCTATATTTATTTACATTCACAGTCGAGGTTAAACAGGATGTGTAGGGTGAATTCACGCCACCCTGTGGCCTGAGTTGTTAACTACAAAAGACAGGAATATAGATGAATGCAAAATCTTATGAATTCCCTTAAAGGTAAAAGTAAAGATTTAGGTAATTTTATTTATATAGCACATTTTCAACAACAAGGCAATACAATGTGCTTTACAGGATTTAAAAGGAAATACAAACAAAATAAACCAAAAGAAAGAGGAAAAGACGAAAAAGCTAATAATCTTGATCCAAAGTAAATAAACTAGATTCTCCTATTCAGGGTTGGTAGATAAGTACAAGTAAGTATCCTCTGGTCTAATTCCTTTTCTGGGTTGGGAGAATAAGAGTCTAAAAAGTAGTTCCTAAGGTAGTTTTTCTGGGTTCCAAGTCCTAATTCCTGTTCTGATTTGCTAAATAAGTGTAAGTAAGTAAGTATCTTCTGGACTTCTGGGATGCTAGATAAGTATAAGTATTCTCTGGACTTTCTAAGTGTGCTCTAAATTCGTAAAAGTAATGAGTGCTCCACAGTTTCTAAGTAATAATAAAAACTAAATGTTCCTGTTCTGGAAGAATTTTTTCTGGATTCTAAATTCGTTCTAATTCCTTTTCTGGGTTAGAGAGAAGGGCATAATAATCTCTCTGCATAATAATCTAAAGCATAATCTAATATTGATCTAAATAGTGAGTACTCTATAATTTCTGAAGAATAAGCTAAAGACTGACTAATAAACTAGAGTCTCTGGATTCCAAGTTTGTTCTAATTCCTTTTCTGGGTTAAAAGTGAGTACTCCACAGTTTCTAACAAAGTAAAATAAAAAAGAGGAAAGGCACATTAGGGAACATTCAGACAAAACAAAGATATGAGTGAAGGCGGCGACATCATAGGGCCATGAAACCACGTTGCTCAGCCTCCCGGCAGAAGTCTGATAAGATGTTGTTATCAAGGCATGTCCTTGGGAGTGCTCGGCTCCACAGCTGCATGGATAACAGGAGGGGGTGAGGTGGGAAGAAGCGTTATGTTTACATATCTTCAAGGAGATTGGAAACATGCAGCCCTTCCAAGGCAACACGGGGAAAGCCAATTCAGATACAGAATGTCTTAGGTCGGGTAGATTTAAAATTTCAATCTTCCCTAAAGTCTCTCTGATACATCTCAGTTCCCAATTACCCAAATTAGTTTGGTCGTTCCATTGAGCCGAAACTAGCAACTTCTCCCAGATCGATTCCATTCCGTTAGTGAGTTTGGAGTCCTCAGCTGATCTGCGAGTCTCAGCAAGACTCGCATCCAACTTGCGCCCCTGTCCACACCAACAGTCTGAGTGTTCGCTAGTTCGGCCAAGTCTGTCACAGATTTGTCAATAAGCCAGGTATCCGCAAGCTCCAAACAGCAGAAATCCTGTTATCATGAATAAATCCAGGGTGAATCCTGCCGGGTGTGTCGCCGCAGGACAAGAGGGCTCTCCTGTGCCAAGTGTTCTCATCGAGAAAATGTGATCAATTGCATTGAGAGACCGATTGACCAAAATCCATAATTTGTAGATTTGGAGGATGTGCAAAGGAAGGCTCCAAAAATATAGAAAACGACAGGCAGGGAGGGAGCAGAGGAAAAAAGCGTCCGCCTTCACCGAGAGCAAGAGAGGAAAACATTTTTCCTTAGAATTTTTTTATGATAAAAACTTGCTTAGTGTAAGAAAATTTAAATGTAATTTCTTGAAATACATTAATTTCTTAATGTATTTCAAGAAATAAAAGGATCAACAAATGTAGTTCCCCTTTTACTATATATCCAGAGGGTACACATATTTCTAAGCAATATTTTTTAGATTTTGTAGGAAGTCAGGGGGAGCACAAGAACCTTTTGACCCTTAGAGCAGCACAGCTGGCTGTCCTTAAAGGATAAAAGAGCGTTGCAGTTCAGGATTTGCATGGAGCATCAAACAGCTCGACCCTCGTCTCATCCTCCCACCGCTTTGTAGGCCGACGTTCCCACCCTGAGCATTAATCCGTGCACCCCAGGTGCATAGCCAAACTGTTGTATCCCCCTCACAATCCCTTCGTCTAACTCCAAACTGACCTTTCTATTTCAGGGATCCTGTAATTAGAAAGCGCAGCCCCTCTTTGTTTATGTTGAATGTATCCACGCAACCCTCAGCAGGCAAATCTGAAGGTTGCATGAAGGTCTGTGTCTGGTGCTGAGCTCCGCGCCTGAAGAAAACCTGTTCCTTTTTCTGAAGTGGTTTGGTTAGGTTGGTGTTTAGCATCTATTTATGGTTATAGAAGACAAAGTCAAGTCTGAGAATAATGAAAATAAACCCCTTTGTTTTAATGGATGTTATATTAATGATAATCTAATGAATTTTGATGGTGTCTGTGTTTACAGGAGTTTCCTTGGCTCACACGCTCCAACCTTTAAGACTCAAACCTTCACCCAGAGCGTCATCTGATGAGCAGTGGAAGCTTTAAAACATGAAACCGTTTTAATTTTATTGATTGTTCCTATGAAATAATTAATGTTTTATGATTCTTGCTACGTTTTAGGAGCTAACAACATTTTACAGTTCACACAGTGAAACCTTTTTCACAATAGTAATTTCTTCTGAAAGACTAAATATGGCTTAAGATAATGAATATTGATACTGTTTAATAAAATAAAATAATGCTTAAAATTATATGGCATGACTGTTGTTTGGGCAGACAAACCAATAAAAGCAAATAAGAAACTTAAAAGTGCAATTGATTGTTCACATTTTTTCTCATCTTTCAGGTTAACCTTCATATGAATGATACAATAGATGATCCAGATAATAAAAGTGCAACAATGAAACAACTTTCAACTACACATTTATTACATACACTTTCTATATTTTTGACTCAGAGGCAAGATTGTATGAAGTTAAAAAATATTCATATTAAAGTTATTGATATATTTAAGAGATAAATTAGTATAAGTTCCAATACTGTGAAAAAGTATTTTTCTTCTTACAGACTTCTGTTTTTTGCTTCTGTAACACCTAAATGTTCCAAACTATATATCGAAAATTTTCTGAGTAAATACTACAAGGAGTTTTGAAATGATGTTCTGATTGAGGAACAGACCTAGCCAAACCAGCACAACTCTACGGAAAAAATACAATTGCCCCCATTTTATCAAATCTCTTTTCTTATTAACTCCACTCTTCCAAGAAGTAAAATAAACCAGAACGATGCCCAGTGACATACAGACCTCACTTGCTTCAGTAAAGTTTAGTGCCAAATGGCATGAGTTTCAAAGCAAAAGGACTGCGGGCCAATAAGATTGCAAAGACCTTTCTCATATTTGTCAACAAACATCTTGATAACTGCTGAAGACTTTTGGCAAAATGTCATGTGGACTAAGAAAACAGTGTTGCATTTCTGACACTACAGTGCAAACGTAAAATGCATTTTATCTTGCATAAAAGAAAAAATAGCAGCAGTTTCTAGTTGAGGTCACTCTTTCCTATGTCGTCCTATTTTCAGGATAGCAAATTGTGGATTTGTCTTTATTAAGACTCCCTACAGAGGAGTGGAAACAACAATAAGACCCCTCTACAGTAGGGATCTAATATTGGCACTGAAGGCAGCTGGTGTGCTGTCTCCTGTAATTTTAGAGCACACTGATGCGGAGGAAAGATTTAATGGGTATTGGTCAGCGTACTCTCTTGTGAAGGCGTAAGGGAAACCAACAGAACGAGCGAGCAAAGAGGGAGGGCAGAGAGGGAGAGGACGGTGAGGAGAGGAGCTGAGAGAGAAAGGCAGAGTTTCAAGGCTGCTGTGGCTCAGACGTAAAGTCGGGCAACTATCTGTGGCAGCATGACTCTTCTAGCTGTTGGACTGTGTCTGCCACTGTGGTTTTCTTTTTGCCTGGCTCAGTCCTCATTTCTGGACAGCTTCCTGTCATTCCCAGCAGGTAGGAGCTTTTAAAACCAGGAGCTTGCACATTTGTGGGCTGTTGTGTGAGTGAGTTACTGCACTAGTGCATGCATTACACATGGGGCTGAGGGCTTCTGGAAATACAGATCGCGAGTTTCACTGTGATCTCATCATAATGTTGAGTTGTTTTGATTTTCCTTGTTTCCCTTGAAGTAGACTGTAAATGCCTCTATAAATAGTGAGAGGAGCTTCAGCCCGTCTGCGAGAAGCACTTCATATCTGTGTCTGGGTGTCATGATTTGATATTTTGCACCTGTTTTCATGTTGCTTATGCTGCTTGTGCATCTTGTACCCTCTTGTAAGGTATCTACCAAAATATGTCAGATCACTCCACACTGTTGCTTCTTTGCAGATGGATGGACACAAGTTTAAAGTTAAAGATTTATTTGCTCATGTTTACGATGAGGTCAGAAATGAGTTGTAACAGTATGGCAAGTCATTTTTGTGAATATTCAATATCATTTAAATCAGCCATCATTTTTGCCAACCAGTTTGTGGTTGCAGTAGTTATATTGCATTACAGTATAACATTTTCCCTCACTAGTTCAATATTTAGCAGAGATAGTTTTTAAAAAAAAACAAAAAAAAAACACTTTTAGTGCTGCTAGTACAACTAGCAGGGCAGAAGTTCCACAAGTAAGACATTGTGCTGAACTAGTAGTGCTAACTAGAAGGCTTTTCAACCTCCTAGTCAGCAGGAGATTACCTAGACTAACCTAAGTGAATAATATGTTAAAATATTTCAAATACTTTTTAACATAAGGGCCAAAAGCAGAGTTACAAGTCAAGCAGTAAACATTTCTTTGCCATATGAGTTTCTATGCAAATGAATTGCAGTATTGCACTAGCTATATATTGGAACATTAACTTCCTTCTGGTAAACTAGTTGACATTTAGAAATGCAGTAGTTCACTAGTCTAGCAAAAAAAAGAAAAAGCTTCACTCAATTAACTAACACACACTTAGGCTTAATTACAGCATTTTATCAAATCCTGGAACTTGAAACAGCATTTTAAAAGAGCAGACCATTTACAATATTTTTACTATTTACAGATTGCTTCACACGGGTTAACTAGTTAACAATTTCAAATAAAGTAGCTTACTAGTCTGGCTAAAACACTTCACATAATTAACTAATGTGAAGTTAGTTATGCTTTACCAGTAGTTTAGTTCTAGACATACTACTCAAGTGGTAAACACTTTCTAGCTGCATTAGTGAACATGTACACTGTTTGACATTTTTAGTTGCATCAGCTGTGTAACATTGACAATTGGACTTCCCTTCAGTCAACTAGCATCCTTCCATTGGTCAGCCAGCTAATACATGTTTCCACCACCATTCTGCTCAAATCAGTTTCAACTAGCTGACTAACTGAAGCTAAGCTCTTCTTCTTGGCTACTTTTCAGTGTCAGTGAATAACTGCAATAAAGTTCACAAATTCATTAGTTGACATTTTTTGCGATCTGGACAGCAATGGTTAAGTCTTTAACCAGTCAACAAGTGCTCCATTTAGGCTCTTTTTTAACACTTGACACTACAGCCATCCATTGATTTGGTCTTGTTGTTCACTGATGCGTCAAAAGCCAAGCTGAGACATTACTGCTACTAAGACTACTTTTTTTAAACTAGTGTAAATTTGAATTAGAAGGTAAAAACAATGGTTGATTTCAAGGGTACTGAATATTTGAATAAACAGCTTGCTATTTCGACAGGTAAATAAACTTGACAGGTCAAGATAACTTTTTTACCTCTGGCTTGATTTTTGACCGCATGTACGCTGTGCACAGCTCTCAGATCCCAGGAGCAGCAGAAGAGATTTAACCCATGCTGTTTAATGAGTCCTCCACCACCCCCGCTCTTTCCTCCACCCCCTTCACTTTGGCGCCGCTACACACTTGTGAGTCATGTGACTTTCTATTGTGGAGTATGAAGCTGTTGATATGTCCTTAGGTTACAGTCATATGGGCTGCTAGATATATTTGGCACTAGAGTTCTCCTGGTGTTTTGGTTATGTTGTGACAATTAAATGTAGATCTGACTCATTCGAAATCAAACCTCATGTTTTACAGGAAGAAGACGGTTCAAGTCATGGCAGTGAGTCTGGCCATAAGAGTAAAGGTTCTGCCTGTGTCCAGGGCCCTGTTGGCCCTGCTGGACCGCCTGGGCCTCAGGTAAAGCACCAAACTCTAAGATTCGAGATCTTGTCGCTGACATTTCAACACATCCAACTCATCTTGCTTCACGCACAAACAATTATGTGGCTTGACTACAAGTCACTTCACAGAAAGGAACAAAGTGACGAATTGGTACTCTAGCAAAATATTTGCCCCAATCTCCCCTCCAACTTGATAGTTCCTGCGGAGAAGATGGGGATTTCTCTGGCCCTTACAGCACAACAGTCCATTAACGCTCCACATTTAGCTGCGACACAAATAGCCTTTTTCCACTGCCAGCCAGTGTGCCACACATCATTCTCAGAAACTGTCCGAGGAGCTGGAAAGGCATGCTGTGTCGCGTAAAGTCCAGGGATCTCCGACGCACGGCGTGCATGCGTTTGTGTTTTCAAGTCATAACAAATATAAATATATATAAAAAAACATTTTCATTCCGTTTGTGCTTTGTGAGCCAGATCTGCGCTGCTGAGAAATTAGAGTTTCTGTGAGTGATAGGCAGCTTACCTCAAGCGGTTGCTGAGGCTTCTGCTTACACCACCAGATGGACTGCAGTTCAGTCTATCAAAAAGACCCATGAGGCACTTCTGGAATCAATAGAGAGCAGTCAGCCTTCAGCTAATTAAAACTGCAGCTCTGCTCTCCAAGAAGCATGTTGCCGACAGTAAAACTAATTTAGATGGCTATCTATGTGATTCATAACCAATTATTTTTGTGTTTTCTTATGATAACAAGGGTCCCCCTGGATTTCCCGGAATGAGAGGGCCTAAAGGAGAAAAAGTAAGCAGTTTATTTGATTTCCTCATCTTGTAATTATTCCTGAAAAGGCAGATTGAATTGACCTGTTGCACATAACTGAAAAATGCTTTTGGGAAGTTCATTAAGCGCCTGCTGTCCTTGTCCCCTCCTCCGCATCCTGTCGCCAGGGAGAAATCGGAAGACCTGGGCAAAAGGTGAGAGTCCCCGTTAATCATGCCGTTCTCCTTACCGCTGTAAGTGAATTTTCTCAAAAACGACACAAAGCATCCCCTCCGCATCCCCTGCAAGCGAGTGCACATCGAGAGAGGCACTGTGTGCGAGTACACAACCTTGACAGGAGACAGAGCAGGCAGACTGTCAGGATGCAAGGGATGCAGGGGCTGCTGAGGCTAAGCACCTCAGTCATGCAAGCTGACATGATTCATTGGGCGGCATCAGGATTCGCCCTCGAGAAGAAAGACATCTCCTGATCTTCAGATGAAGATTAGGAGACTCTTGTTTGTTTGTTTGTTTCTTGGCAAAAGCAAGATGAGAAGTGAGCTCCAAAACGTTCCTGTCAGTGTGGCGGAGCAGTAAGTGCAGCCTCTTACCGAGCAGGTTTGCAGCACTGCAGTGCAATTTAGCTTAGTGCTTCAGCCAGATCATTAATCATTTTATTCCCAACAAGCAAAGACTCCCAGTTCTATATACAGCCATCATTTAATTAAAGAGAGCAAAGTGACAGTGCTCGTTAAAGCCATTCTGCCTCTACATGTGCAGCAGGAATGGACAGATATTGCACTGTGCTGCCTGTCAACTAATGACTTGTCTTTCTCTCTCTCTCTCTTGGTTTTGTTCTAAACCTGTAAAACAAAGTGCCAATAAAAGCCCTGATTTCATAAACTTACAAAACTGATGTGTCACCCCAGGGTCGGACTGGGCCTCCTGGACTTCCTGGGCAACAGGGACCAGCAGGATGGCCGGGACCACCTGGGGACAAAGTGAGTAAGTCAGACCTCATAATGTAGACCTTATGAAACGCCATATAACCAACACAGCACCTTGCAGAAAGTATTCATGCTTCTCGAGCTTTATCACAGTCAAGAAGCACCACAGAGCGTTCGGGAGACCTGGTGGAGAGGAGGAGTTCAGAAAAGAAGCAACTAAAAGTCCCACAGTAACTCTTGAGCAGCAAAAATCCACAGCTTAGGTGAACAAATTTATTGGTAGGACAAATATTAGTCCTGCACTTCACAACACCAACCGTAATGGAAAACCGACAAGAAAAATGACAAAAATTTGGGGGCTCTGTTCAGATGAGACCAAAATGAAAAGTTTGGCTCTACATGCAGAGTGCTGTAAGAGGAAGAAAACTAACACTGGACATCACCTGTATTCAACATCCACACTGTGAAATATGGCTGTGGCAGAATCAGGCTTCGGGGAAGCTTTTTTTTTTCTTGAAACTGGGGTATGAATACTTTTGAAAGGTTGTAAATAGCAGGGACTGAAAGTACAGGGGAAAACATTTTTCAACGAGGCTTTAATTAGATGTGGTTTTAAGAAGTTAACCTACTCCACATGTTTAAATATATATTTTTTATATGAACAGGGTGAGAAAGGTGACCCGGGTTTGATGGGTTTGCCCGGATCTAGAGGAGCAATGGGGCCAAGGGTACGATCCACACAAAAAACATTGGTGTCAACTTTACCTTTTTGTTTTTGCTTTTTTACTGTTGTCTCATTATTTTAAATCTCTTCAATCCTAGGGTTTACCTGGGTACAAAGGGGAAAAGGTACCTTATCATTTTACTCATTTTCGCTTTGAAGGAGATAATAAACCATGTGAAGTAAATACACTGTTTCTTCTCAGGGGTCCCGAGGTGATCGTGGTGAGCTTGGACTTAGAGGAGACAAGGTGAGCATGATGTGTCAGCAGAAGTTTGAATGCATGTGCTACATGAAATACGAAGCATCTGCTGTTTTCTGTTCACAGGGCGCCATGGGTTTCCCAGGAATGCTTGGACAAAAGGCAAGTAAGGCTCAAACGAGCAGACGTTTACTCTTTGGTTTCTTAGAAGTGCAACATTTGACTAGGTAAAATATTATTATTTTTAATATTCCATTGATCTCACTCGCTGCGCAGGGTGAAATGGGTCCAAAAGGAGAGCCTGGAATCTCAGGAAACAGAGGACCGACAGGCCGACCTGGAAAAAGAGGAAAACAGGCGAGAAGATTGTGTTAAATTGTGCAGTACATGTAGAAGAACATATTGGAACTTATTTTCCCACTTAGCCTTTTATTGAGTTCCTAATCCCTGCACATCTTCACTTTGGGAGGAATTTCATGTAAACCATTAGAACAGGTTAAGAATTTCATAAACTACTGACTTAATAGATTGCTGCATGGTTATCATATGTGCTGTATATTTCTAAAGCAAAACTTGAATTTGACATTGACATATTAAAGTTGCCTTCATTTCAGAAACACAGTGTAAAGATTTATTGTTACTCTGTACACTTTATTTTGTCTCAGGGACAGAAAGGAGATCCTGGAAGAACTGGACCTATTGGACCTGCAGGTCCTCAGGGATCTCCTGGTCACCCCGGACCTCCTGGTTTACCTGCCGCAGGTACATGTGCAACAAGTTTCGAAATTTCTCTTGACTTAAAACAGACACATTTCTTTGTGACTATGCTGAACTTAGATGTCAAGAGATATTTTTTTTTTTTGTGCTATTTTTTGGCTTAAAGTTTGTCAAAGACTGAAAGAACTCAGCAAAAGAAAAGCAGACTTTAGAGCAATGGGCCATGCATCACCAGTAGTCTTATATAGCAGTAAAGACATGTGAGCTCCCGAGTTGAAACTGGAGGCTGTGATGATGACATCATGTGGCTAAAGTAAGTTTACACATGGCAGGCCTCCCTACAGTTTATAAAATATTATGTCACCACATAATCAAAGTGACATTTAACTGGCACACTAATTGAGTCTGCTTCTTGATAGATGAATCATTGATACTGTATATAATGACTTGTGGTATTTAAATCATTTTCTGATGCCTGCACTCTTTAGTTATTGATCATTTCTAGCTTATTCAGACAACCAAATGCTGGGCTTTGACATTTTTCTTCACCCTTTTCTTTTTATTCGTCCTTTCTGCGTTTTCAGCAATATGTTGATGATTCACATCTTTTCTCGTTGCAGGGCTCTACATGGTCGGAGCAAAAGGGTCTCGAGGTCCACCGGGTCCTCCTGGGAACTGTGGCTGCAGCTCCCTCAGTACTTCACCGTTTGATGATTACGCCAACACAGGAAACTATCCCAAAGTGCCTGTTGTACGGAAAACGTTGTGTTGCTATTAAAAAGATATACTGGGAATTATATATAAGTATAATTAAAAAATTAAGTCAGTCAAATGTTTTGAGAAACTAAATTAGTTAATTATGTAAAAGTGTTTAGGTTTTTCCACTATACAGCCGTAAGAAAATGTTTTTTTATTGGGATTTTATTGTGATCAACATAAAGGATTGTTGTTCTGTTAGAAGCTGAACCTCTGCTCCCATCTCAAGTCTTCTGCAACTGGTTTTCTTCCAGTATTATCCCACATTTAGCCATGAGTAACTTCTCTGTTCCTGCTGAAGAAAAGTAGCCCCATAATATGATGTAATCGAATGTAATCAGTTTTAATAGCATACAGTTCAACAAACCAAAGTATCTGACCACACTTGTTTGCGTTTCCGTTTCGTTTCAGATATTTGTGGTGAGTAATGAGGAAGAACTGGAGCGCCTTCACACCGACAACGCCCTGGCATTCCGAAAAGACCAGAAAACGCTCTATTTCAAAGACATTGATGGCTGGCTGCCAATCCAGGTATGACTGCCTTCAGACTTTTGTCCAATCGTTTCTTTTTTATTTTTTGAGGTTTTCCCTTTTTTGTTCAAGTCGCTAAAGTTCTGCAAAAGACCTTTCCATTCCAGATGATGCCCTTCCAGTCCATGGAAAACTCACCTGACGATGAAGGTTACTGTGGTGACGGGATAGTGCAGGTCTCCAACGGGGAGGAGTGTGATGACCGGAACAGAGTTGTCACAGACAGCTGTGTCAGTAAGTACACGTGAAATGTTCTTCAACAGCCTCCTTAGTTCCACTTTGCTGCGCACATATAACCTGACCTCCACACTCCTGCTGTCTCATCTTACTGTAGAGTGTAAACATGCTTACTGTGGAGACGGATACCGCTATGAAGGGGCTGAAGGGTGCGATGGAAAAGACTTTGGATACCAAACGTGTAACTCATATCTTCCAGGGTGAGTACAAAATATGCCTGTTCTAGATGGCACTGTGCAAAAGTCTAGAGTGAGTTATCACTATTTTATATTTTGGTAGAAAAGAGAGCAATTTGTTTACTTTTTTTTTTTCTAAGCTGCTCTTTTTAAGTATTTGGATTTTGCTGCTTTTTGCTTGTTTTCTGTTGATATGGTGTTGATCTTCAGATGATGTTTGTTTGCAAAGCTACTTTTGAGTCATTCAGATATAAAAAGTTCCTGATTCAAAAAAGCATTGAGTCTACATATAGAGTGCCTCGAAAAGCATTCATTTCTCTTGATGTTTTTCACACTTACACACTACAACCACAAACTTCCATCTATGTTCATGCCATGTTTTTGTATTAAAGCAAGGCAAACTAGTTCATAATTATGAAGTGGTAGGAAGATTACTTTTAAAGCTTTTTAGAGATAAAAACCTGAAAAGTGCAGGAAGTGTTTCTCTTCACCCCTCAAAGCTTGGCAGAACCGCCAGGGCCGTTACAGCTGCAGGTCTTTTGCGTTCTCTTCTAGCTTTGCAAATCTACAGACTTGCATTTTTTTGCCCATTTGTCTTTTTAAAATAGCTCATGCTCAGCCAGATTGGATGGAGAACATCTCTGAGCATTACTTTTAAAAGTATAGCTGTCGCTTATCGTTTAAATATAAGTCTGGATCCCAAGTTTCAACTCTTTTGAAGAACTCTAGAAGGTTTTTCATCCATCTTTCCCTCAACTTTGACCTGCTTCTCGCCGCTGATGAAAAAAAAAGCTGTCACACTTTTTCCACTTTCATGTGATAGACCGAACAATTATTTAGTTTCATAACCGAACCCTGCTTTACACTTCTTCACCACTTTCACCCTGACGTGTCTGCCATATCCTTTGGTCTTGATGATGAAAATGTTCTGTTCATTTAAAGCATTTACAGAATTTATACAATTCAATTCAAAATTCATTTAACAATCCCAGAGGAAAATTAAATGTAGCTCATTATCTCGAGTTCTTCAAAGAGTTGTTGTAGATGCGGATGACTGTGGGCATGAAGAATTTCCTGTAGTGGTCTGTATTACAGCAGAGCTGAAGAAGCCTCTGACTGAAGACACTGTTGTTGTTTAGCAGTTTTATGAGGAGGATGTTCAGGGTTCTAAGTTTCTTGATTTTATGAAGAATCCTTCTTTGCACCATCATGGCAGATGTTCCAGATCAGTGCATATACTGAGGTTAAATCAATATACATGTTTACTAAGTAGGCAATGTCTGAAAGCAGATCATTATAATTTATCTTATTTAGGAATGCTTGAGTAAAGAGGCCCAAATATTAATGCACACCACAATATTTAGATTTCTATTTGTGTAAATTTGGAAAATCCTTATATGATTCTAGTTCTACTTCAGAACTATGGACTTTTTTGTGTTGATCTAACTAAACTCCTAACAAGATCAATTTAACTTTGTGACTGTGACAGGGCAAAGTTAAGGAGTATAAATACTTTCACAAGGCAGTAAAATAGAAGACTTGATGAACAGCAAATGTTAGACGCATTTTCAGGCACCTGGTTAAACAGTTTGTTCCAGTTTCTTTAACTGAATCAATTGATCAACTAATGATCAAGTGCTTCTCTCAGCTTTTCTGTCAGGATTCACATTCTGTTCTTCTGCACTATTATGTGTTTTAGGCACCACATTTCTATGTCTGCCCTCCACTTTACTAATTTATAAACATACATATTGCACATTAGGCTGTTATGATCAGATGCAGCACAAGAAAGTGCATACAAGAGCAGCCAAAATCCAAAGAAAACTTAACATAGAAATGTTGCTCACAGGCATTTTAAGTGATAACAAAATTTGCCATATTCAATAAAAATACAAAGAAATTAGGTAGGACTAGAAAAAAAGCGTGAACGGCACTGGATGTGTTATCGCACTACTGTATGAGAAAGAATAATAATCATCTTGAAGTAAACGTTTTTCTTCTACAATTACAGGTCTTATGGTTTCCTCAAGTGCACACCGTACTGTGTTATTGACTCCACAAACTGCAAATTCTTCACTTGAGGAGGAATCTGGATTGTGCAGCCGGATCCTTCGTGTAATGCTGCTCGACACGTGACGGGACTGTTTTCATGCAAATGACGTAAAAAACATAACGCGAAAAATGCCCTGAAAAAGCAAAAGACTCGGCAGGAAGAGGCAACAAATGTTCTACTGAAAAGAACAAAAAAGCTGACATATATGTACAAATGCACACATAACCCATCTGTTTTTCTGCGGAGACGCCCTCCCGATGGTGAAGGCATCAGAAGCGTGCAGGACAGCTGCACTCTGTCTTAACGAGCAGGACTTCGACAGGCCGCACCGGACTGGAGCCAAACCTTCTGAATGCGATGGCCACGCAGGCCTAATTAAGAGACACTGCGTTGTGTTCCAGAGCAGCAGCAGCTGGAGCAGAAGCACATTTATCCTGACCTGACTACTGCAACAAAAGAAACAGGAGAGAGGCAAGCGGGGCATCCAGAGATATTCTACTCCAGGGTGAACGACAGCAAACAGCTCTTGCATGAAGTTGGGCTAAACCGCACTTAACTTATCACATTAGTATCCAAATTTGCCTCTGACACTGCAAGGCAATCGGACCCACTCTGCTGTTTACTTAGGTTGCCAGGACAGGACACTTAAAATACTTTTTTTATTATTATTTGTTTATTGTAGCCTCTCAGTATTAAGGTATTTTTGATCTTCAAACGAGCTAGTTTCTGCAGAGATAATTCACAAGGTCTAAAAACCTTCAATGGTTGACTTAGCGTCAGCGTACATCGAAACATGACAGTTACACTCAGTCTGTAGAAATCCAAACACAAACTCAGGAACTGATGTAGCTCCACACATGTCTCACTGTGTTTCTTATTTAAAAAAAAAAAAAAAATGGCTCTGATTGTACTCTGACGCACACAGGTAACACAAACGAAACCTTTGACACATACAATAATGCATAATCACGTTCCTCCCCTGTGCTTCAAAGCAAAAACAAAAGATGTGAAGGCTTGAAACTGTTATCGCTCTTAATTTTCCTCATTGCACATAACCAGCTGGACTTATCTATAGCTGCTAAGGGGGGAGGAATTAAAAATTCCTGTCTGTTCTAAGGTCATTACTGTATCTACTCTTAATACCTCTTTATCCAGTTTTGTCTTATGAAGCAACAGAGAAACTCATTAGTATCTTTAACTGCGTACTTGTAGTCTGCTGTGTGCTGAAAATAACCGTGCCGATATAAGCTGACATTTTCCATAAGCTACTGTATGAGTCCCAGTGCCAAGAAAGACTTTTTCCGAGCTCAGACTGTTAATGCATCATGTCTGCATGCATGACGGTGGGAAATACACCAGTTTTGTCAAGCGTTGTTTTCTTAGTCACCATTCATTGGCATAACAGGTGTCTTAAAGGAGTGACGTGTCCTAAGTGTAGCTTATTACCGTACGTATGATGAACCTCATAGTGATAAACTGTGCCATGAACTAAAGATGAAATATTGTTAGAAAACTGCCGTGACTGTCATGTCTGTGTGTGATTCTGTGTATGCCCAACAATGCTGGAACATGCATGTGGTAACGTACTGTACCATCAGGCTTCAAGAAGTCATAATTACTATTATTATTATTATTATGCACTGTGACTGGGATTTGTGTTTCATTGTTCTGATATGATTTTTACAGTAGCCGTGGGAAATTTTGAGAAAAGAATCCAATAAAAGATCATTTAAATGACCTCATGTGATTGAACTCAGGGAGATGCTGCTGATGTCTCAGCACCAGATGTTAATTAGGTCAAAACAAAACCAGGGTTTTGTCTCTGGCTGCCCTGGCTGTTGCAATAGAAAGAGTGGTAAATTCATGAGATGGTTGCAGCATCATGCTGTGGGGATGGGAATTGTCATGCCCTCTCAGATTTTTCTTTAGAAAATATTAATACTTTTTTTTAATGGAACCTGAAAACACCCCAAGGAAGGAATGAACAATGGAAGGATGGATGGTTACAAGACATTTTTTTTAGTCTGTAATTTTCAATTACAGACTATAAAGGTTATGTATGAAACAAATTCATATCCATATGTTGTAGAGCAAGAAAAAAATGGCCATTTGGAAGATGTGTGCAGCTTTTATACAGACTGGAATTAAACTGGAGCAGCTATAAATTGCCATATTTCTCATGTGAAACATGGGAATAAAGTCTAGAAACTTGGATACTCTTCAATAGTTTATCCAGAACTGAATACATTCATATATATATCACAATCCATAGTTTATAGGAGCCCTCAAGAGAGGTTTCCACTTAACCTGTGTGCCTCAATCGAGCCCTTCAGAGCAGTGTCTGCACCCAGAGACCGGCTCAAGGCAATAAAAGTTGAAAACGGGCAGCTAGCCAGAATTGCAACTGAGATGCTTGGGGCTGCATCTAACTGTGTAAGTATATTAACATACTGCTTCCCTTTTCCAAATCACATCAAGACAATTTGTCCACGGAGATGCCTGAGTAAAAGCTTACCTTAGCATACTCATCCCATCATGTGTAATTCCTCTGACCAGGCCAATCGCATTTATTCCCGCAGATGTCTCAGTGCTGGAACAAAAATCACAAGCGCATCAAGAGGTGGTTCCACAGCGAGATAAATACAAGTGCATGCCAAACCTTTTTTTTTTTTTGTACTTGCAATTATACTTCTCTTCCACTTCATAACTATGCAGTACTTTGTTTTGGTCTATTTGATATATTAGTCTTGACAAACAACAAAATATAAAATACCTTGATCCCACTAACTTCCAGGAGAAACAAAACCAAGTGGTATGATGGTGACTGACTTCTGGTCTTCATTTTATTCTAAGTGTGAGTTGCACTTCCTGTCTGTTATGGTTAACAAAATAAAAGCCCAAGAAGAGCCAAAGAACTTTCAAATAAAAAATTCACTCAGTCTCCCTCCCTTCTTAGGTCATTTACGGAAACTCTTACTGGCATTATATGAACAAATTGATATAAATATCCTTCTTATTCTGGTTTAACACTACAGCTGTAGGATGAGGGCAGACCAAATGTTTACTGCAGGAACGGAAAGCAGGGCAGGACCCAGGCCAAGTGACTATCTCTGACCCACAGGAAGGAATCACTGGCACGCAGAGAGGCGTGTTCTTGTCAAGGACACGAAGTCTAAATACTCGTTTGACACAATCATGAGAGAATACAAATTAATCACTGACACTTTCCATCGCAGCTGTGTAGAAAGGCTATAACACGACAGCATTATTGAATATGTGTAGGCTGTTATGGCTACCACTACAAAAAATGTTTAAATAATTATCTTAATTCCCATATTTAATTTGAAATTATAAGAAAACTTACTGCTCAACAAAACATGCCTAATTAAAATGTTTTAAATAACTGGAACTGCGATTAACAAGGCCGGAGAAGGAACCAAATGTATCTTTATCTTTCCCTCAATGAATAGTGAGGCAAGAAAGGCAGAAAAATATCCTTGTTAGTGAGCAAAATGAAATAAGTGGCATTTTGAGGTCGTGAGTTTCCACCAGAGATTCAATATACAAGCCAAATGGTTGGTTGTTTCTTTCCTACCATAAAAAAACAAGTGGAGTTCATCCAACAGAACATGTGTGCATTGGTTAGATCAACATTTTGAGAGAAACTTAAGGGATCTACAGGACATTCAAAAACCAGTGACCAAAGTGAGCTTTTTGATAATTAACACTTCAAATTGGTCTGGTGTCAAACTCAAAATGTGTGTCAGAGCACCTCAAGTTTGCTGTGAAGTTGTTTTATAGTATTTACTATAAATACTATATAGTAGTATGTACTATATAGTATTTATAGTACTATATAGTACTACTATATGGTAGTACAGTGGTATAGTAGTACTATATAGTGGGCTTTAGTGAGAGCACATTCTCACTAAAGCTCAAAAATGTGGCTCTAGTTTCTGTTTTACCATGACTCAACCTGAGGCAAACCTTAAAGCCAGGGTCAAACTACACTCCTATCTTTAGTCAGCATTTGAACAAATGCATGAGAACAGACATCACAACGTAATGCACGCATCCAAAACGAGGTGAGAGAGAAAAGAAAAATTGAATTACTGATAAATTTCAGTAGACACAAAGCCAAAAAACAAACAAACAAAAATATGGTCACTTTAGTAACTGTCTTAATTTATTTGGCAAAATCCAAGCATTTGGCTCATCTTCAGTCCAATATGGCACCGGTGTTGCTTTAATATATCAAACATGCCATCATTAAACATGCACCATGGATTCAATATTCATCCTGAGGATGTATACAATTCAGAGACATGTCAAATTGGATTTATTACACCAGAAATATTCCAAATGCACTGAATGCATAGGCTTGTTTCAGCATAAACAGAAGTTATCTCACTAACATTTCATTCTTGTGTTGCGTCACTGAATAGGCAGCAGAGGCTTATGCTTCTCCTTTTTGGTCCCTTTAAACTCTTAACACTGTGGCTCAAAATGAGATATAAAATAAAACTAATGCATCATAAAATTGCTGTTTTAGGGAAATAATTTAATTAATAAAATTACACAAAATATGTTCACAGCCAGTGTAAGAAACAGAGAATAAAAAGCTAGCATGATGCAATTGAGTCAGTTCTGTAAAACACTATCAAATACTGGAGACTTATAATGGGTGCTGTGACACTATGACTGTTTATTTTGCCATAAGTGCTTTGTGCTATTACATGGCATCTCTTCATTTAATGAAGCCACATAAAACATTTATGACATTAAAGGGTAGAAAAAGACAGCTTCCAGGGATGTTTATGAAAAATAAATACAGTGGCGTTATACAGCTTAAAATCCGGCTAATGGTAAAATGCCACAACACAAAAATAGAAAAATAAAAATCAGGAACAAATGGCACCTTGTACAAATATGGCTGGAGTCTGTGTAATTGAAAGCCTTTTTTTCAGTGTCACTGGTGTCTTAAAACAGACCAGGAGTATCAATTTCATCAGTCGTTACTTTTTGCTTGTACAAGCCCTTTGTTGGCTTAAATAATCTCTTCAAACTATACTGCGGTGAACTTCGCAAAACACGGAATGACCTCCGGTCGCCATGACGCATGCTAACAGCACTGTCTGGCACCTTAATTTCAGCAGTCCGTCGCTGCTGTGAACATCAGTGAGGCTCCGTTGCCCCTGGACATCTGATACTCTGTCCTTCAGGTTTCACACCACCTCATCAGACTCCAGGCTGTATTCTTCATAAAGTTTGTCCAGAATGGTCAGCTGCTTCTCCATGGCCGGAAGGTACACTCCCAGATCCCTGTGCATGCTGCTGGTAAAGTCGCTCCTCTGCTCATCCCCCTCTCTCGACACCAAGGCGGCGGTGAAACTCTGATAGGTCGGGGAGGCTCGTAGAGCCAGCTGTTGAGGAAAAAAGCAGTGGTTTAGGTGTCACACTTCAAGACAGGGAACCTTTCTGAAATGGGGTGAGTGTTGATGTGTGCACAGAGTTTCAGTACATTTTACAGCACAAAAAAACTCTTCTAAGTTTGCAGCTCCTTCTAAACAATTCTGCAGGGAGGAACAGACAGATTGATGGATGGATGGAAAACTAGTTAATAATGGACAGAAGAATAATAGAGAGATGGATTGATGGACAGATCAATCATGGATAGAGGCATCTTACCAACAAATGGATAAACTGCTGATAATGGAAAGATGGGTGGACAAGAAAGCAGGACAAAGAGATGAATGGTAGTCAAGGAGTAAACAAAGAGAAGGATGGGCACATTGATAGATGGATAGACAGTGACGAATGGATGGACAGACACATGGATCTATGTGTGGAAGATAGGTAGATGGACATATGGTCATATTGTCACAAGATCTACTGACTAGAACCTTTGAAAGGCAGCCAGAATCCACTGTCAGCTAGAGAAAACCTGACAGACTCCTTTGTCTCTGCATGTCTATTTTCACCTTACAAGGCCTTAATAAATTTTCTCCTTATTCTTATCTAAACTCTTGGAAAAGTAATTTTTTCCATGACAACAAAAAGAAGGATGAAAGACAGATGGATAAAGAGATGGCTAATGGACAGACAGAGGATAAAAATGGAGGGACTGACAGAAACAAATAATGGACAGATGGATAATTTTGACAGAGGGATGGACAGCCAAATAAATCATAAAAATGAAAGGATAAATAGACAATGGGAAAACAGATAGGTAGATGATGGACAAGGAACAGACATTACGATGACTAATGGACAGACATACGGAACTTTCAGATAATAGAACGGAGCAAAAAGTAAAAGAAAAAAAATATATAAACATTTTCTACTCTCTACTTTCTTAGCATCGCTGATCCAGAAAACCTAAATACTTGATACTTTTTCAACTTGGGAACCCCGTGTGTAAGAAACACTTACAGCAAAAACACCTCGCACCACCCATCCATGGTACTGCCTTAGAGTTTTCCCATAAGCATTGTCTGGGCGAAATAAAAAAAAAATATATATGAAAAATTAAAGAACACCATGAAACTAACAGCAAACACAGATGCAGTTCTTTAGATTTGAAGACCTTTGTAAATTTATGTCCTTAAATAATATAATCACTCACTCAGTGCTGCCTGGATGTCTTTTTCTCCTGCATTGATCTCCGACAGAAACTCCTTGAGGAACTTGAGGCCTCGTCTGAGCCACAGCAGAGCCTCGGTCGCAGAGTTACGAACCTGGGCAACACTTGTCTGCACTTCATGCAAAACAATAGACTGCAGGGTGGGGAAGCTGTCAGGGTCGGACATCAGCTTCTGCTGAATTTTCTGCGGAGACCAGTGAAAAAGTTAAGCTGCCTTTCATCTGAAATGAATGCAGTATATTATAATCCAATGACTTAACTTGTTAAAAAGTGAAGAAACAGTACATTTATTAAACATTAAAATGATTTTTTTTTTGCCAGATCACACATTTATTTACTGAATTATACTGTCACAATATTTAAAAGCACATTAAGATCCAAACGACATTTACACCAAAATTTAAACAGCAAAATCTAAAGCATGGTAAGTCAGTGTAAAACAACATTTTACATTAAAAACTGAACTTACCTTGATATTTCCAACAAAATCCATTTTAACTGGTGCAAAAACGGTGGAGCCCAGTTTGTCTGAGAAGAGAGAGTCCAGAATAGCATCACTGTTGCTTCTGAAGTTTCACTTTTATGGTGCATTGACTTACTATGAGTTAATTAAAAAGAATAAAAGTTTCCAATGAAGGAGGTAGAAGTTTATCATATTACAGACTTAATGACAGTGTTACTTTCCACCCTAATTATTTTTATCCTGTTTGAGTGAGAATTCTCACTTTTTTTAAATATATTTTTTTACTCAAGATAAGATAATAATAATTTTTACTACACAGTCTTCTTACTTTTTTCTCATCTCCAAATAATCAAAGGGCATAAAGATTGTAGTGAGAACTAACGTGGCTGCTTGCAATACATAATTAGATTCAGACTCAAGTGGAGTTTGATTAATATGAATAAGGTCTCCTTACACTGTGAGAACAAAGATATATTGTTGTGAGTTATGAGGCTCACTCAGCACATGGACTTATTAAGATGATTGTAAATGGGCCGGACTCCGTCCTTAGAGCCTTTCCTGTCTTCTTGTCCACTTTAAAACATCTGTGCAAAGAACTTCTCCCAGTTAACTTGGAGGATGATTCAGAATAAAAAAATGAATTTAAAAGCTAGAGTTTACCTTCTGCTTTGTTGCCAAGCAGAAAGCATATGTGTTTATTTGCATGCAGACAGATTACTTGCTGTATGTTTCCAAAATTACAACAAACTGTCACATGTGGCGACAAATAAAGACATCGTAACTCAAGTTTGATTACAGCCGAAATTAATGCAGGGCATGGAAGCAGCGAATGAATCTGAGAAGGTGGCATGCACACATAACAAGAGCAGAATGGGACAAGAAGTACTTTCTTATCAAAGTGACCAAAAAAGGCAGATGGGTATAATGTCAAAAAGGAGCAGGAGGAAGAGCAATATGAGTAGCGACTGTAAGTGACCATCCTACCTAATACAGGCACTATTGCATAGCATGAGTCCAAAAACTCTTGTGAAGGAATACCATTGTCGTCATCCAGTCTCATATCACTAAATCTAAAAAAAAATAATAAAAAAAATAAGACAGATTCAAAGAGGACAATATATTAAATGCAAGTTGTTTCTATTTTATTTACTCAACTCAGGACAGAAAAAGTAAAGAAGGTACAAACATCCACAAAGAAACACGACGCAGAATAAATTCTGGCAAAACCTGAGGACTACTTAGCTTTTTTGGCTACAAATAAACATTTAGATTTTTTACTTTTTTTATTGACAGAAGAGATAATAAACACACTAGCATGCTAGTGATTAACAGAGAGCAGAATATGCTACGTATTTTCAGAGAGCAAAATAAACTCTTACAAACCGAGAAATGAGATGAGAGCCTCTCTACCATGTGATAAAGAGAGACTGCAATAATACTTAATTATAACTTTATTTAGTTAATTTTTAAATTTAATAAAGGTTAATACTACCTAATTTAAACATATTCAAAGAAACTATGTGCAGATGAATTAACCGAAGCAGAGTAAGTTCAGTAGCTAAATAGCTTAAGTTGTTTGGTTCTACTACTGTGGAACAGGAACGAGAGAGGCGATCCCTCAGCACGCTCACGCTGTACCCTGAGACTCCTGAGAGACTGGACTTTCCTGAGCGACGTTTTCATACCTGTGACTCATTGTGTTGAAGAAAGTGTCCACCTGCTCTGTGTCCGACTCCGATGAATCGCTCGGGGTCTTGAATTGATCTTGGCTCTCTTCTTGGTCAAAAATGGTTTCCTGTTGGCACTCGAGCGCGACGCCGCTCTTTTTTCCTCTTTCGCTGTCATGCTTTTCGCTTTGGTCCCCTTCACACACTTCTTGATCATGTTTCTCTTGATCACATGTTTTCTCAGAATCTCCTGCTGCTGGTTGGTTGTAGTGTTCAATCTCGGCGGCCTTCTGGGTAGCGTGTGCAACAGGGAGGACTTGCTTACTATGAATGATTGATGACTCAAATTCTGCATCACACAGAACAGAATACATGCATATTGTATGTTATTGGAAGAAGTGAATTACTTTTAACATTTTACTGTATCATGACAACAGTGCATACTTGTAAAGCTAACTGAAATGTGACTTAATTTCACATTTTACCTACATCTTAATTATTCCGAAGCTTTTCTTGTCATAGCTTTGCCTGGAAATTTTAAGAATTTCCAGGCTAATTCTTAAAATAGCCTGGGAAAAAAAGTGTTTCCAATAATCTTTCACTTATTAACATACAGAGACCCTGTGTGTTAAAAGGAAACATCTGCAGAATGCAAAGAAGATTTTCATATCAGGACACCCCTGCAGGTGTAAACTACCGGTAGATAGGAAACCTGACTTACCTGATGGGGGAGGATGATGATCTGATCTGTTTGGCTCCTCTGGTCCTTTGGCTCCGGAGTCGAGGCTCTGGTTGCCTTGTGTACTTATTTCTCCTGAGGTTTCGGTCAAATCTTTCCACCTATAATGCACAACAAAATACGTTATTTAGAAGAAATCTGTAAAACTTTTTCTTTTTTTGCAAAATCATAATCTTAGTTAGCAGGAACTAGAAATGAAATTTGCTTGTTAATAAGCAACCTAAAACGTAAAGATCAGATTTAGACTGACTTTAATCGATCTAATGTGACTCAGACAAAAAAAAAGAGAACAACATTATAAAAGTAACAAAACAAACAAAAAAGACCTACTTTTCTCCGAGGTTTGGATTTAAATGATTGGCATGTTTAATCTGTTGGGAAAACAAAGTACAGAGTTTAAAATAACTTCAGGTCTTGAAAACACGGTAGGATTGTTATTATTATACCAGTATTAGGTTGAACTGGTAAACTGGAGAGTCTAAAAGGGAAACGTACCTTCTGGGGTTTAATCGCCGCAACTGGAGGAGTTCCTGGCGGACTGTGCGTTCCTAAATCTGTAGTAAAAGTACGGTTTGCTATCTGCATGCACTCCTCCAGAGTTTTAAGGAATGTGGTGCATGTCGACTTCACCATGGTTCCAGTGTCTATACCAGTCTGAAACAACAGACAAATCAACACGTTAGCACAAAGCCAGCACTGATATCGCAGCACTTTTTGGTGACAAAATATACACACATAAGTACTTGTGATAACATGTACTTCTTTCGTTCCTTGGTAAGTGAGTGAGAGAGCACTGAGGTTTGATTAATTGCAGCTGAAGTGTGCGCGACGGCCGTTTCACACAAACCAACAGCTTCTCTAATTTCATCGGCTCAACCAAACGTTACCTCCACTGTTTCTCCCAGCTCATCATTCTCCTTGATTTTGTTGACTTGCTGCAGAAGAAGGTCACAGTACAATCTAAGCTCTGACATCTTGGTTTTTAATGCCTCCGTGTTTTCCTGAAGCTCTGTTGCAATGCAAAAAACAGAAGAAAGAAAAAGTGCTTCAAAACAGAGTTTTCACGTATGAGTTTCTCAGCATGTATGAATTCTGTTTATCTGTCACAGCAAAATACAAACAAAAAATCTTCACAATCTGTTATGAGTTAAAGGAATGGTTTTCTTTATACTTTTTTTTTTTTTTGCTTCAATGAAGCAAAGACTCCCATGAAGCTTTAGAAAGGATCCTGAAAATCCCTTGCTTTTACGACAAACAGATTTGGATTTTTTAAAATGCTTCTGGTCATGAAAAACATAATCATTCTGCAGAAATTAAAGAAGATCCATCTATCCCTCCTAATAAGACACTGTTGTTTTAAAATGACACCTAACAAGCTACAACCTGCATACATGATAAGCACCAGACTGCAAGACTAGCAACACCAACTAATATCAACTATACTTTCAGTAATTATAGTTTTAGGTGCAATAAGCATGTCTACCTGAAAACTACCACTAAATTTAGCTCATATTTGACATTACCATAATATAGTTAATAATATGGTAATATTGAATATTACTCAATATTTTAGATCATTTTTGTAGCAGTAGTAATAACTTTCATTTGTGTTTTAACTTAAAGCAACCACTGTAGCATTACTAGGGGTTTACAACAACATAACCACATATCAGCCACAAACACTTTTGTGGCCAAATTGAATCATACAGATTTGTGATTCAGACAAAATAAAGGATGGCAAACAATAATAATACTTCTGCAAAGTCTTGTAGAAAACTTTAAAAACACCCAAATAGTATACCCCATTTATTATATTGTATCTATTTGTGCTTCCACACCTTTTTCCCTCTTGGTTCTGTTGTCAGTGAGGCAGGCTTTGGCTGTGCCCAGAGCCACCAGCCATTTCTGCCTCTCCGCTGCGTTGATGGCTCTCAGGTAAAAGTACTGCTCTCCTGGTATGATCAGGTCAAGACGTGTGGGGTCGGAGGAATGAACTGAAACAGCATCGAAAACAAAATTTAGCACTACAACGAAATCAACAGCTGCAATGTACAGGGGGAAATCGAGCTTCGTTGACCTTGGATTTCACAAACTGAAATCTTAATGCTGCCTTTGCAACCTTTCCACGCATCTTCTTGAGAGTCGTAGTACGACAAAGTTCCTCCGTCAAGAACAAACCAGCGGGGCTGCCAGCCTAAAAACAGACACAACAGTTCCTGTTTTAGTCATGTCATTTTAATGTAAGCATGCCAAAATGCTACAGAGCTTCATCAATTTGCTTGGAGTTATTTACATTGAGTTAGCAACAACTAATCAGTTGGCAAATCAGATTAGAAAGACAGATGGAGTGGAAAGTAGTCCAACTTGCTTTGCTACTATTTAAGTGTTTATAAAACAAGGAAAACTCGGTGAACAGCTCACGTGGCAAGGTAGTAACAATAATCATTTTAACACCGACTAATAAAGTCCGAAATTTAAAAGATGTGTGTAGCTAACGTTAGCTTGTCGATCTCAAACTCAATTCAAGTGAGCTTCTGACGTTTTGTGCCGCTAGCTGCCCTCAAACAAGCTCTAAGTTTAAAAAACATGTCCTAATTATAACATGAACTCACCGCTGATGTAATTGGTCCACTTATACAGCATACCTTCCATTGTTTAATTACGTCTTTTTACCGTTCATTACTTGTTTATCACAAGATGTGTGGTACAGCTGATTGCAGCGACTCCATTGGGCCCAGAATGTGAATTGCGGAGCGACGTCCTTGGGCTTCCATTTAAACTACGTCAACAATAGTACGTAAACGTCTTCGTGAATAAAAGTCTAACCAATCATGAAATACGCTGCCATCATTGCTTCTGCCTACGTCAAGAGAGATTGGAGTAATGTTATGCGTGGATCGTAAAGATTGGCGTTTAATATGACCAATGGAAACAGAGGAAATTATCAATGGGCGGGGCTATACATTTTCAACCAATAGTAGCGAAAGGGGGCTGACAGCCAACTGTGGCTACGCTGCGTAACAGTCAGCCGGTGAATAACTCGGGTAGAAGTAATAACTTGGCGGCGAAGGAGGAGTTAACGTGTGCAATAGCATGAAAATGACCAAAAGCCACCTGCTAACATTTTTTTCTCGGCACCTGAATAACTATTGATACCTCTAGCTAGTCTACGTACTGTACAAACCAAGGAGTCCTCTATGGCCCAAAACAAGAACACTATATAAGTCAGTTTTAGAAATGTATGTTTTCTTTGATTATTTTGTTGAATATATTTCTTTGAGGGATAAATTGATGATGACCATGCTAACCAAAACATTCAATCCTTGACTTTTAAAATGTTACATGGAATTTAAAACTTCATTCTCAGTAAAATTATCAGCGAATTGTCTTCTCCATGTCTACCCCTAAAAGCCTGACACTGATTCACAAGAAATTGGAACAGGTGTTCAAAATAAAAGAGTTATTTTTGTAAAATGACAGTGGCTTTATTGAGAATTCAGTCAAAAAATACAGTAAATGTATTCAAAGAAAGTGAGAGAAATTTAAAAAGACTGATCAGCTAAATACTGTATGGTCAGTGGTGGTTGTTGCATGAATATCCTGGGTGATTCTGCCAGAAAAAAGGCAGGGCAGAAACTACGTGATCTAATCTCACTACTCTCAAGGGATCTGGGGAAGCCAACTTCTTGAAGACTTCATATGAACAAAAGCAATTGAAAATGTGTTCAGGGTACAACTCTCTCTTTTTTTTTTTTAATCCAGTGCATGTGCTTTCTTTCTCATGCCACCTTGGGCATTTTATACCCCATGTAAAATAAACTGTCACTGTGCATAAAGGCACAACACGTGCAAAATGACTGATAAATTATATTTCTTATATTTTCAAATGCTTTACTTAATAGAAAGAATAAATGAGAGTGGACTTAATGTACATGTAAATCCAGTTTGTCTATGAAAACAAGTTAAATACAGGTTATCCTCTGTGAACTAAATTCACAAATATATATTTTAGGGGTGAATTTGCACCGCCCTCACTCCAACTCATGCAACGTTTCAATGGTGCTCCTCCACCCAGAGAAGCAATTGCCTCGCCAGCTGACAAATGATGCGCACCCTTCTGCAGAAGTTTGCCTGCCACGTAAGGGATTTTAGCAGTTAAAGCTTTTTTAATTTAAAGTTTTCCTCCAGCCTATTTGTGTGTATTTTGCAAAAGCTTTAACAGTTGTCTTCAAACATGATGCTGTTTACTCTTTGTTCCTTATTGCCATCACTGTTTGTTTTTGTCACTGGTGGAAAACTCCCAGAAGCCGATGTGAAAATTGAGGTGATACACAAACCTTTTCTGTGTCACCGAAAATCAAAGTATGGAGACATGCTTCTTGTTCATTACGAGGGATTCCTGGAGAGCAATGGCACTATGTTCCATTCCAGGTAAAAGACGTTAATATTTGGCATTTCTTTCTGTATTACTACACTATGTTCAGATGAAATTGCTCAGATTTGTGAAATCTGATTAACTATTTAAATGTACAGATTTATGGAAATAATAGTCCACAATCTATTCAAAAGGCGGAGATTTATTCAGCTGCTATCAAATTTCTGTGTTCTTGACTACTCTTGTTGATCATTTGATCCCTGGCAGCCGCAAACAAGGGGATAGAAACCCAGTATGGTTCACTCTTGGGATCCGAGAGGTGCTTAAAGGTTGGGACAAGGGCCTGGAGAATATGTGTGCTGGAGAGCGCAGGAAGCTGACTGTCCCTCCATCACTGGCTTACGGAAAGGAAGGTCAAGGTATTACAGATTCAGTGCAAAATAATAATAATAATAATAATACTAATACTAATAATAATAAAAAAAATTCATTACACTCATCTTCTTGAAAAGATATTCATAACTGTCTTTCAAACTCATACCCAGTGTGTTTTATTGATATTTGACAGACACAAAGGTACATAATTTGGAAGTGGCAAGAAAATGATAGATGTGGGCATCTGTATTTACACTTCTGCCCGTTAAAATCCAGTGCAACCAGCTGCTTTCAGAAGTCTCTTAGCTAATAAAGCGTCTCTGCATAAACTAATCTCAGTATAGTTCCTGCTTTTCTGTAGGGGTCTCAGAGGGTTTATCAGAGAACATTGATGAACAAACAGCATGGCATGGAGACCCAGGGTTAGGTTATTATACAATATCTGAAACTTTTTACATCTCATGCAGTACTGTCTAATGTATCACCTAAAACAGAGTATGGCACAGCTGCAAACCTAACAAGATACCTGTCAACCTAAACAGGCAAACAACCAAGCTGCACCCTTACGAGGCACTAAGAAAGCTATTGTAGAGAGAAAGGCATTGGAGGATCCATATCATATTTGTGGTTTACATGTAAAACACTATATTTGGTAGAAAACTAACAGTGCATTAACACTCTGAACACACCATTCCCAAGGTGGTAGCATCATCATGCTTTTCTTCAGTAGAAGGAGGGTAGTTGGTCAGAAGGTAAGGTATGGTAGTTTCATTTATGTAGCACATTTTCAGCAACAAGGCAATTCAAAGTGCTTGATGGGAAGATAGATGGAGCTAAATACAGGGATTTGCTTGAAGAAAATCTGCAAAAGAGGCTGCAAAAGACCTGAGACTGGGACAGAAGTTCAAATGTTTCAGTAGAACATCAATTCATCCAGTGCTACAAGAGAATGGCTTAGATCAAAGCCTATTCATGTGTTAAAATGGCCCAGTTTAAATTCAAACCTAATTTCAATTAAGATTCTGTCAAGACTTGAAAATGTCTGTTTACCGAGGTTTTAGAGACATATAAGATAATGTATAATGGTTCTTACCTTTGACAATCCTTCTCTACTTGGTGTTGGTTTGTCACATCAAATTACAATAAAACACATGGAGGTGTTTGGCTGTAATGTTACAATACATGAAAAATTAAAGGAGTAGATGTTTTTGCCTGTGCAAAAACCTTGTTTGTTTACAGGTAAAATTCCTCCAAGCAGCACCTTGATATTTGACATTGAGCTCATGGAGATCCAAAATGGTCCCAGGTCCCACGAGTCTTTCCGGGACATGGATCTTAACGACGATTGGAAACTCTCCAGACAGGAGGTGTGCCTTTTCGACTGTCCCTTTCTGTGTCAAGACCAAATGACGTTATTAGAAACTATCTTCTAATTTCTTTTCATATTTTCAGGTGAAGAATTTCTTGAAGAAGGAATTTGAGAAACATGGTTACTCGCCCAATGACACACATCATGAAGTGATGGTTGATGACATCTTCAAAAATGAGGATGAGGACAAAGACGGCTTTATATCAGTTAGGGAATTCACCTCCATACATGAGGAACTCTGAATGACTGATTCAACTTTTAAATTAGTTTTTTTTTTTTTTTTGTAGATTATCTTTGAAACTTATATAAATTGATGTTTTAAACAAAGACTTTCATAATTTTAAAACTACATTTGACCATTATTGTCCGATGTTTTATATTCATTTGCACATTTCATAACTTATTTCCCTTGGACACACATATATAAATGTTACAGTTCTTGTTGCTTTAAGATGATTAAACAATCTTTTATGAAATAAACTACTTTTTTCAATGATTTCTTTAGTAACTTGTCTCAGTCTGTAACGATGCAGGATAACTGGTCGGTTCTGCGCATATTTACCACTAGAGGGCACTCTTGCCTTTTATGCTTGCAAACGCTTTCATCTCTTTAAATCCTCCCCAACTGTAAAAAATGCACAATCCATGCTCCCCCACAGTAGCTGACTGACCTATATATTTTTTCTTCAAATTGAGAGTAAAGTCACGTAAAGCATCACTTGTTATTGGAACCATATATATTATGCATGTTGAAGTACTGGGAGTTGAAGATGTTTGAAATTTTATTTGGTTTTAATCTCCATGTTAAGGATTATATTTCCTCATGTATTCCTTTGATACATTTCAATTTAAACTTTTAAAACACAAAATGCATATTTGAACCGCTTGCAAAATTAAGACTTTCAACATTTATTGACTGATGCACCTACATCTTTATAAACATGGCACCAGAGTCTGGAGATATAGTGGAAAGGCACAGGGTCCAAGCTGCTTGAGGTTTATGAAAGCATAGGTTTGGAACTTTTATATATTTGTTAGAACTACCCATATGTGATGGCAGTATAATATGGAGTAGATAATCTTACAAAAAATGTGGCTCCTCTGTCTTCTCCCCATGCACCTGCTGTCATCTCAATAAATACACAGCTTGATCAGGAACAACCAATCAAAGCCTGGAGGAGGGTCTTACTTTCACCCTTTCACCTTGCTCTCGGCTACGCTACAGCTAGTTCACAACAACAGGACCTGCCATAAATGCTCAGCCTAGTTCCATCAATGACAGTGCATAAACGGTTTTCCTGTAACAGTACGTTGTTTTCCACTTGTAACTCATTTAGCAGCACATACACTAACACAATTGACAGCGCAAAGACACTCCTCCTGGCTCTGATTATTGTTTTTGACTTGCTGCAGTGATGACCACCTCCATATCATGCTGCACTGAGGTGGTAACTCATGCGAAAGGCGCCTTGATCATGTATTGAGTGCATATACTGTAGAATACATGGACAGACTTTCAGTGGGTTAACTTTTCTGTTTAAAAGAAAATCTTTGGAAATTGCTTTTAATTTGATAGAATTTTCAGGAAACTGAATTTTTGGGCTTTCATTAGCTTTAAGACAATCAACAAATTGAACGAAAATATAAAATGCATCACTGCATATGTAATGGATCTATGTAATACCTGAGTTTCATGTAAAGAACTGAATTACTGAATGCACTTTTTGATGAAATTTTAATTCATTGAAATGCCTTTGTATCTATTGCCTTCAAATTATGTATTGAATGGCGTATCATTATCAAAGTGGTTCACTGGCTTGCTCCTGACCCCAAGCTCGCGGCAGCTCTCTCTGTGGCTCCAAAGCAACTGCAGAGTGTAAATAACATGGCCACTAAGCAGAGGCTGTTTAACATGTGGAGTAAATGTGACTTACGGCTCGAGGCTCAGTCAGGGGACTAGTCAAATCAGCAACAAGAAGCAGACTGTTTGTTTCTCAGATCAAAGGAGCCATTGAAGCATGGTACTGCTAACAGCTTCGCTCCAGTAGTCCTCTTTTCCTTTTTACCCAAGTTATTTTAAATCTTGGAAAGCTTTGGCTGATCATGAGCTGAATACAGCTGAATAAGAAATCAGATTTTTTAAATATAAACCAACTCCAGGAGTTGGGGGATGATGCAATGGAGGAGAGAGAGGGCGCAATCTATTTTAAAGCCACAATGGTGGTTCAGCTATCAACTTATTTCTTAAGCAAGAAAATACTATCTTCTGCATTTAGAAAAATAACGACTTCCCTATTTTCACGTAGGCTGGTTCTTTCAATGCATTAAGTTAAATATAAAGATATGAGGAAATGATTGTATCATTGTTTTTGCAATACTGCATATCTAAAAAAAACCCCGATGACAGCTGACGTGCATGAGCAACACTCAACAGCCTCAGAGTTCAGATAGAGAGGTGCCTTTAAGTAGCAGGACAGGATGTGACTGTGGTGCACCTCTCTCACAAAGAGCACTACTGTTTATTTTTATGCCTCCTTTTCCTCGTTCCTGCAGTTTATTTGGCTTCTGGCTAAATTCAACCCTTCTCACAACATGCGTGCAGGTAGAGCTGGATCAGTGGGAAAATAAAGCAGGAAGTAAAAATGGTAAACACACTGGATTTTGTTCATGGTCCTAAAAAAAAAAACCCCACAGGAGTTGAAATCTAGTTTAGACACATCTTCAACTTGTCAGTCTACTTCAAACTCAAGTTTTACCTTCTTTAATAAAACATCATTTCATAAATTACATTTGAATTGCAACTGTCACAAAAATACATTTTGATAAAATGGATCTGTAGAAAGGATTCAACAATCACATTAAACGAAGTGATAAAGGAACATGCTTGGCAAGGGCGCCACTTTGGGCCCTACTGTGGTGGTTGTGGTCGTCATCGAGCAATGTTACTGGCTTAAAATAACAAAATATATATATTAAAAAAAACACTACTTTACTCAAACAAATCCCCAGTAATAGTCTGCACACTCAAACTTTGTAACACTACCAACCAAAATGTGCACATAGGAGTTTGGCACATGTGTTGCACCCTTCAAAAAGACACAATGTCATCCAATCAGCATAAATGTTGGATCCTGAAACTGTCTGCCTTCTTCTGATTTGTCATTTCTGTTTTGACCCTTCTGCAGGTACATCAACAAGCATTTCCAAGAACTTTTATATATAAACTATGGAGCACGAACATCTTTACAAAATAAATCTTTACACTTGATGCAAAAAAAAGTGCTTTATGAATGTCTTGTTAATTTTTTTAAGTACACAAGTTAAGTCTGACTCTATCTACATTGTATCATTCCAGTGTTCCCACAAAATGCAGGTGAGCGTAAATTTGGCTGACCTGCAAGGTTCAGATTAAACAGCACCAGGCCTTCTTCAATTTGGATCCACACTAGTCCTACAGTGTCCTCTGCACCTTTTGCCTCCACCCTTGGTAAAGATGTTAAAGAGCCTTAAAATAACTTCACTTTGAAAATCCTACCTTTAATTTGAGAAGACTTACTCAGCCTAGTCTGCCATCTATTTTACTACCTCAAACTGTTACTATAAACTAAATGTCGCCTAACCATTTCTGAAACTGTGACATAAAAGGCTGGATGTGGATCCAAGTTTTGTCACAGCGAGGCACAGAAAGAAACCAACTTTTGAGGAAGAGTAAGAGCTGTTCTATTTTCTGAAAGGGGTTGTGAAGAAATAAACAAACACTGAGATTCGTTTATTTTACGACATCTTTAAAAGGAGGTTGGGGCATTAAGGGTGGAGGGTGCTGTATATCACATGGTGCGTTCATCCTGACTGATCTACACCAGGTAGCAACAGCCTTTAAATTATAAACGTAGGGAACAAATAACGTAAAAAAAGAAAAAAAAGAAAATACATAACTTTTGCCTCATGTAAAAAAAAATTGTGTTCTTGGCTGAGTTTGCAAACCCCAAACTTACAGGAACAACAAAATCAACTAAATCCATCATGCCAAAAAATAAAATCAAATACAAAGCATTTCATTTGCAGTTTGATTGCAAACATTTCAGAGTATCACTTTAATACAGTTGGCTTGACTTTCCTCTTTGACAGAATAAATAATTGTTCATTCCCTCCAATTCTGCAGCCCTTAGCCCTCAAAATAAGACATCTTCATGTTCGATCATGAGCTGCACCACCAGTTTCTGCTGCCTCATGTCATTCAGGGTTGTCAAAGCGTTCTGCTCCGGAGGCTGCATAAGAGTGGGGCCGAAGACAATCCCCAGGTTCTCTGCATTCATTAGGTTGTACTTTTCAAATGTTGTTACCCTGAAAGATACATCAAAATGACAGAGAGAGATTTTAATGTTGAAAGGTTTCATTTCAGGGTTGATTCTCCTCAGACTGACATCTTTTCAGTATTTCCAATGCTATACAAGTAGACTTTCAATTTGAGTAACATGCTTTTTTTATACATTATATATATATAATTTGTCAATGAACCATAGACTACAGCATAAAGCAGCTAAAAGACCATATCTTTTACCGCCAAAATTATTTGTATCCATTGCAAATAGAGTCAGTGAGAATATTTTAAATTCTGTACCTAATTCAAAAGTGCTTGTGCTGCTCTAAAGCATCCTACTTAACCAGATTAATAGGGAAGAGGATTTTTTATTTTTTTTTAAGCAGCGCAGCGAGTAATAAACAGCAGCTCTCTGCAGCTGGTATGGGGTAACCTTTGGCTAAAAAGCAGCTGTGCATTGTGGATTGCTCACAGCTCAGGCTTTACTAAAACAGGATGTGTTTTAGCGTGACGGTGATCCAAAACACACAGCTAATGTGGGGAATAAATAGTGAGCCAACAGAAATATGAACTTTTTCAAGCAAGTATCTTGACTTGAATCTTATGAATAATCTGTGAAGGGAGCTAAACTTCAGGGTGATGTTATATTCAGAAGGGTATGAATGTATAGCAATGGCATGGCAATTATTTGTTAAAATTGTAATAAAAATAAAGTAATTATTTTCTTTTTGATAAAATTGCATTTTTATTATATTATCTCATGGGAGATCGATGATGTGGCGTTTCCAATCAGACAGCAACCTCTTTGTTCAAAAGAAATAACCTTTTGGGACCTTTTTGAGTTTAACTGCACATACCATCGCTAATCTCTAAACATGGACAACAAGCATATTTTTTTCAGCATGCAATGCAATAACAAAATGTATGTAAATAAAATGTATGTATATATGTTAAGCTTACAGCGGGAAATGTCTCTCAGGCAAATTACTTTATTGCAATGATAACAGATGTGACTGTTTTAACACATGAACTAACCTTTTGAGGTGAGCCATCAGGTAACGTAAGGTTTCATAGTGTGCCGGGGGAAGCTGCAGCAATCCCTCATGTATCGCCTCCAGTCTGGATTCAGCATTTGGAAGTTCTGTCGGAGCCAAACGATAAGTATCAAAGCGCTGTCAGGCAGCACCAGCACAGTAATAGCATGGAAATACCATGGAGAGGATCTCTTACTTGCAGCTTGAATAAATTTGGAGTACAAGTCAAATGTAATGACTGGAATGGGAAGGTCTCTCAAGTAGAGCTTCAAAGCACCAGCAATTATGTTGATGTCTGCATAGGAACTGGCACTGATATCCGCCTTCTCACCATCTGTTGTCAAGAAGCAAACAGTGCATGCAGAGGGATCAAAGGCTGAATTTGGTACAAATGAAAAATGAATGTTCTTGTTTAAGCCACATAATATCAGAAAGAGTTATTTTGTGCAGAACTTGCTGCTGAACACGCCTCTTATTTAAAGTGAAAACCCTGAGACATAAAATGTTACAAACAGAGTTCCTCAGGCAAAGAAATTTATGATCAACAAACCTCGGTCAAAAGCAAGTCGAACATCCTCAATGTGCTCTGAGAAGCCAGACACTCTGTACAAACCCTCAGATTTCATACCTGCAAGAGATGATTTATAGATGGATCTCAGTGTCAGAAAATTGGAACACAAGGATCAATGAGGTTTATTTTTATTTCAAGTAAGTACATTTAAATTTTTTAGTGGCTTCTGAGGAAAAAATAATCTAATGACGCACCCAAAAAAATAACAGAATAGACAGAAAGATGAAATTGTATATACAATTAAGCCACAATGCAATCAAGTACAATGAAATAATATAATTTGGATTTCTAACAAAATGCCAGACTAAACAGACCCTTTTTCAAGTTCACTTCTTGAAAAATGGAATTAAATCCACAGAACATAAATGAAAGAGATCCCTAGGATACAGAGAAGGTGACTACAACTGCAAAAGCTTAATCACCTTTAGTTTTAAGCCATGATTTAGAAACAGAAAACACTTATTCAGTTAATCTTGGAAACCTGGTGGTGACATAAGGCCAAAGAAGATCAGAAATGTCTGAAGTAGTAGCATCCCACTGCAGAACCCCCTACTGTATTCTTTATAGTACAGCTTACAGGTGTGACATAGCAGCACCTGGGCAATTAATCTTTAATGGCAGCAGCCATAGGAGATATCACTGAACAATCTCAAAATACGATGTGAGAAAAGCACAAAAAAGGAATATTTACGTCTAAGAACAAAACTTCATTCTTAAAAATGACCAATATTATTTTAAATTAGATTTTGCAACATAATTACTTCTCAATGTTACATGAGACGCAAACATATTCTGAGTTGTACCAAATTTATTTACAGTTACCATTTATTGTTGGCAGTTGAATATCATCTCAATGATAGAAGATATCTTAAAAGGATGCAAATAAAGCACAAATGTAAAAAGGGCCAAAGAGCACAACTCTGAGTAAAAAAAGGTCTGAAGTTTGATTTGACAACAAATACTTTTAAGTGATAGAAAAAAGAAGAAAATATGTGCCAGAGCTGAAGCAGAAACATCTGGTCAACATTTTAATATCTTAAACCTCAAGTGGATTCTCCCATATCCCTGCTCAATACATCTGGAGACTCTTCTGAGTCTCTAGATTTCAGAAGTTCAGCTATTAAAGGACTGTTAAGAAAGAGATATATACATGCTTAGAGCAGCTTAATGTAAAGTCAATTTTTATGAAGAGGGTAATTAGCAGCATTTTTAAATGGTGATCAAATAAGTACTGGATCATTGCTCATAAGATTTAAAGAGTTGCCTTTGCACTTACCTCTGAGTTCTATCTCTCGAATGCACATATCCACCACCATGGGTCTTGTGGTGTTATGAGCTTTGACAAGAGTGGTGAGATCACAGCTGTACACTTTCTTAATCCTGCGCAGGTCCGGCTGGCAGTCACTGGGAACCAGTTTGGAGCACTGTTTGTGTACATTCAGGCCACAATCTAGCAGAGGAGGAAAAACAACGAGCGATGAACGCATAGAGAAAGAGGGAGAGAGAGAGACAGAGATAAGCCTGTAGCAGATAGCACAATCTTTGCACTAAGCTTAAAGACAGAAGTTTGAAAAGCTTTCCCAGAGCCAGTGATAAACTGCGCTGTCAGACATCGCAGCTGCAGCTAAGCTGTCCCAGTATGCTGCGCCAAAGGTAGATAATAACGGATATAACAGCATGGAGGGGGGGTGTTCTTGTTGTAGTTTTAGTCACATTGAGCCTTTTAGACAGCTGAGAGTGAGAGATCTGCGGCTGCTTGAGTTACAGAAGGTAAAGATGGGTGTTCGCCTAAAAATCACTCATCACAAAAAGTCTCAAAGAGGTCCCTGCTGGGTTTCTAACTGCAGAAAGACCGAGGCAGGAGAAAAGAAGCAAAAAGAAAGGCTGGTCAGAGTGTGAGAGAGAAGAAAGAAGTTTCTCCTGTTTCCCACGACACATGAGGTGTCTGATGATGCTCGTGTTTGCTGCAGGCTTATCAGCGTGGAAAATATTGTAACAACAAACGATCTGTTGGTTAGGCCACCAGTGTAGTTTAAAGATAGTGTCCTAGCAAAGAAGAAATCTCATGACCTCTGACAACCCATTATCTGAAATATAAAACCAATCACTTGGTCCTGCTGCTATATTTAAAATGATAAGATGAGAAACCTGCATTTTTTGCTAGTTGAGAAATTGAAAGCCTGCAAACCTTAGTAGCTCTTTTAACCTTTAACAGATGCGTCAAAAACTGTTTCCTAATTATCTTCATGGAAATCACAGGGCAATGATGTAACAAAAGTGACCTAGTAAAGATATATTTTGTGTTTTCTATGTATCAGTAGCAGCAGAACAAACTATGCTTTAGGAAGATACAAGTCTGAGGCTGAATATCATGAAAAGGCTTTTTTTTTTTTTAGTTTTCAAGCTTCCTGACAAATCATATGCACAGTTCAGTTGGTGGAAAACATCACAATTTAATATGGCAGAAAGAACATAGACATTATAAATTCAGAATTTCAACAGAGAATCTAAACCTACAAGTTACGCATTATTTAAAAAAAAAAAAGATAATGAAATGGAAAAGTTGCACAGGCGTAAAAAGTATTAAACCTTGTTCATGGTCATCATTTTGGTCCTTGCACATGTCAGTTTTATTTTTGCTGATTTAGATGATCACTTTAAATACCTCTTTAAATGTTCACTGAATCTCTTTTTGTTGCTTTTTATGATGTTGTTTAAATGCTACTAATATTGTTTTTTTTTTTCAAGACTGAGATACGCAGTAATCTTTATAATAATGGGTAACAATGTCTAAAAATAATTGACTTTCTTTTTTTGAGAGTAAGTTAAAGAGAGAGCTCGAGTCAGAGTAATAATGACTGAATCTAAATAAGAGCAAAAAGCATGAGTAGCAGAACTAACAAGAGCAACTCTCTTCAGTGCTGAAGTTGTTGCTGAAGGAAAATACTCAGTTACTTATCTTTATCAGTGATGTGTTTAAAATAAAGTCAGATGAAGCATAGAAATGGAAGAAGCGCTCAAAATGAAAGCTACTTTATAAACTCGTCTAAGAAACAATCAGGCTGCAACAAGGAGGAAGACAAAACAGAAAATGAATGCTATATGGAGTACAGAGTTGATCTGCTTTGTTCTTTTGACTTTCTGTATGTCCATCATGGAGCAGGCAGAATGTGGAAGTCTTGGCATTAATATCAAAATGTTAATGTAAGGCTCTATAATGTCTACAGAAGACATGGTGAGGTTGTTTTATCTAATCTTGCTAATTGCTGATAGAACATTCTAAAGGCAGTTTATAAATGTGAACTAATAATTTTGTCTCTTTTAGGAGTAAAACTGTTTTACCAGTTACTTATCTGCTGAGCAGTAAGTAAATAAAGATCACTAGACAGCTATAAAAAATATTTTAAATGTTGTTATAATCTCCAATTATAGTTCTAAAAGAGAATTTTGAATTGCCCCAAAAGAAACAGTTTTGTTCAGACAGGTGCATCAGGAATCAGCACTTTCACGGCTCACTTGAAAGTGCTGATTACAGAGAAAAAAACTGCACAAAAAAGGCTAAGAAAAACTATTAAAAATTATAAACGACACATCCTAGAAAGGCCAGTGCTATCTGCAGATAAAACATTCAGTAATCCCACATTCATGTGTTTTAACATTACACAGCTCGTATGCTGCAGAATATATTTACCTGAGCAACGGACACCCTGGGCAATGAGGCCCCACATGAAGTTGGCACAGTACTCGCACCAGTGTGGCCCACGGAAGGTATGTACCTGTGGTCAGAAATTTCATTATGTTACTCAGTGACCAGTTTAAACTGGGGGCCTTCATCTCTGACATGGTAGACTGTTAACCCAAACCACACCGGATGGAACCCCTCACTGAATGGGAGCATGTGTGTATGCACGAGGCAGATTAAAGGATTTATTACAATGCGTCTGGCATCTGCTGCTGGGCAATTGGATACATGCAGGCAAGCGCTGGGGCAGGCCCGAAAGTCAAAATAACAGATGTACACCCTCCCTGCACACTTAGATCACAGATAAGATCATGAAAGGAGCCACAGGCAGCCCCACATTCACCCACACACACACACACACACACCCCCACACACACACCCCCACGCCTACACACGCACATTGAATAGGTATCGGTGACCTAAGGAGTGCAGAGGTGCAAAAAGCATGTGGCAGGTGGTGGGTGGAAGATGGCTTCAAAGGAGAAGTGAACAAAAAGGTGGCAGCCATTATAAACTGCTAGTAAATGAAACCACGGATACAGTAATGCCTAAATGTTAAAGCACCAAAGGTAAATTGTCCTGTTATTGTCTTGACAGAAAAAAAAAAGTGCAGCACTTCAACACTCTCCATATGTTGTCACTAAATCAGAACTATAAACCAAAAATGTCTCTAAAAGCTTTCAAATCAATTTCTGCTGTTAATGGGTCGTAGTGTAGTGCATCCATTAGTTCCCCTCTCTGCATATGAGTGTCAGCTGGTTGGGTTCTCATGAAAATAGCTGCAGATGCATCCTGGAGTCTGTGACGGGACAGGCAAATATCCAGCAAAAACATGCACAGCGGATCCCAGACTTGTACACAACCCAGTATAACATTTAAAAAACTGAGACCATGATAAATAATTTCTAATGTCCATATTTAATGTGACATATATCTAACAAATAATGTAAAAAGTAAAATAAACAGGGTAAAATAACTTTGTTCCTTTAACCTAAAAGTTTGTTGAAGTATAAAACGTTTGCCATCAAGTCGTCTTGATTTCAAACTTGCTATCAGTTAAATTTGATGGAGCTGAAATAAACTTCATCTGTCCTAGAAAGATCTTCAAAACCCTTTATCATTAGCGTTATGAATGATTACGCTCTCTTTAGCTGGAGTAACTTTTTTTGCAGAGAGATTGCAAACAACACCATACCCTCTGTAAAACACGGTGGTGGCAGCATGATGCTGGATGAGGGATACTTCTTTAAAGAATTTGTTTTTAATGAACTACCGGGCAAAATCGTCAGCAGTTCAAAATACCAGTGAGTTTTGACTCCAAACCTTCTGATGTTTGTTAAAAGCTATTTTTTCAGCACAGCTGTTAGTCTGGTCATACATCCAAATCAGCATCAAGATTTGTTGACACCACCATACATTCAAATCAGCTACAGGATGACATCATGTGAGGAAAAGTGATGTTTTGGAAAAGCCATGGCCAGGGTCTTTATTATTTATGTAGTAAAAAAGTTAAGTATTAGAATTAGAAATTATAAATAACTTATCAAGCAGATAAATTCATTTTGCTTCCTCTCCCAGAAATTGCTGCTTACCTTGAAGTTGTGAATCTTTTCATAGGAGCTCAGCTTCTCAGGCGTGTCTTTCAAGGCACTCCGTCGCACCACAGGTGAGGAGATCTGTGGACAGGAGGCCAGCAGTTTAATAGGCTTCCACAGCAGATTTCCCTTGCACCCAATCTTGACTCCCAGAGCCAACGCCAGCAGCTCTTGACGCTTCCTCTCCTGTCTTTTAGCCATGCGAGCGATCAGCTCCCCTTCTAAGCCCCCTCTGCTTGCTTCAGCCTCCATGCTTGACTGCTCTGGGTCCAGGAGACTGTCCAAGTCTTCTTAGGGGAGCTCTGGAAGACGGGGTGCGAGTGCTGTGCAGCAGATGCTGCTGGCGGCAGCCCAGCACACAGATACAAGTACACCCCACTCTGCTCTGAACAGGAAGAGCTACTGATGACAGTTTGAGCCGGAGTTGACTCTGCATTTGGTCGGAGCCCAGTGGCAGCAGAGAGCAAGACGAGCAGGAGGAACAGGATTGGAAGTGGGCGGCCTAAGGGCAGGAGTGTGCCTCAGACAATGGGTCTCATTCACACGCCCAGAAAGGGGAGAGAGAAAGGAGCAGCGTCCGAGATGGATAAGAGATGTCGAGAGTGAGGTGCTGTCAGGATCGCTTCACACAGTTCAACAGTTCTCTAAAGAAGGATCAACAGTTCAGACCCAACCCCCCACGCCCCGCTTTTTAGGACAGAGCTCTTTCCCATTAGAGGACTGCCTTCCGGCCACACTCCACCTCACTTAGCTGGAGTTAGTACTCTATTCGCAGGGGTTCTCAGTCAGCACAGGGTTGCTTCTAAATGGGTCACTTTGGTTGCTCGAAGACAGACACCAGTTTATTCAAAGTTGGGTCCTTGTAACAAAAACAGATCTTGACCTCCAGCTATGTCCGTCTGCTGGTGGAATTCTCCACACTGCTGTCCAGACAGGATCTCTGACTGCAGATTGCTCCTGCCTGTCATGGTCTGCTGTCTGACAGAAACTACACTTCCATACAATTAACTCAGATTGGAAAGGGATTACAGCCATAATCCTTGCACAAGGAATAATCCAGTAGTACCCAAATCCAAGGAAAAGCCCAATTGGAAGCTTATTTGCATGTCTTCAGGCATGTAGAGTTTTTTTTTCTCCAGTGGGGGGATTGTTGCTATGCTTATGGTTCATTTTTCCATGTAAGCGCTTCCATTCGAAACACACAGAAAGCACCACAAATACACATCCTCTAAGGGAGGTTTTCCCTAATTAAAATAAAAATGGGCTAAGAAATTTGTTGGTGGAAGCTTTTTAGTGAATACAGAATAAGTAACAGCACTCCTCATTGTGTATGCTGTTACTGAGTGAAGATGACTCAAAGACAATTTAAGTGTCAGTGAGGTATTTAAGATGAGGACCGAGACACAAGGAGCTATTTAAAAGGAAACCGTAGTTTCTCTGACTCGTCAAGACATGTAGGCAGAGAGAGAGAGAGAGAAAGACAGAGAGATTGGCAGATTAATGAAAAAGTGAACATTACACAGCAAAGTGGCTGTCTTATCCGTTTGTCACACTTGGATTTGAGAAAGTTGGCAGTCATTTGGAAATGTCAGAGTTGAGATATGAATCTACATTCTGTGGAAAAACACATGGAGACATTTGGTTTAGAGATGCTTGCCAAATCACTAATGTAGGATGGTGAACACAGTTTAATGTCAGCTACGTAATGCTATAGAAAGGTCTCATAATAAAATGGTGACTGGAAGCTATGTTTGATGCATCTCCAGTTTAGAAGGGTTTTAATGCAAAACATTTGAAAACAGCCATAATGAAATAGAAACTGATAGATTAAGCACAGAGACTAAATGATCATGTTTTTAATTTAGCATTTTTGTCTTGAATTATCAAAAGATCAACCATGTTCTTTTTTATAAATGTACTAGTCAGTCATTTATAAAAAATGACTGACTAAATCTCCAAATTTAGTCAGTCAAATCTCCACCAAATCTCCAAATTGTTTTCTTAGTCTAAAATATTTGGACTTTCAATTAAAAAACACAATTATTTTTACTCCATTTTTGACCCAAATACTATCTGGCTTTCAACCTACCCATAAAGCTGTTGACCTAGTTTTAAATAACAGAGTTTAAACTTTAAGCAATACTTTGCTACACTCTTTATATATTTCTTTAAGGATTTAACACTATTGGCCACTTGCTTCATCTACGGTAGTAAAGATTCTGTAATATGGTTCGCAAATTACCTCTTTTGTAGATTACAGGAAATACCTGATAGTTTTTTCTAAATATTTGGGCACCTTGATCGATAAAAAAGTATCCTTAAAAAACCCATAGTTAATGTTTATGTGAATGAAGGCAAAACAGTGGGTGTCTCAGAAACACACCTCAAATGCACTTCCTAACTGTATGACATCATGTGGAAATTAAAATATTATTGTGAACCTTGACAATTCTGGTTCATTCCCTATTACAAAATACAGATGCTTCAAGGTTCCACAATCATTAGTTTAAACAATAATATTGAAATATTAACAAAGATAAACTTTCAGGAAAAAGAACAATGCAATTTCTGATGAACTGAGATGAAGCTGGTCTGGTGCAAAATGTGCACATCTACCCCAGAACAAAAGCAAAAAAAAAGAAAAAAAGAAAAAAAACCCAACAACAACACAAAAATATATATATTTATATATATATATGAGGTGAGGAAACACTTGGAGAGGTAGAAATCATTTCTTTAAAAACATTTAAAGTCAAATTTCAGTTTGTAAATGCACACAGGCAAAAACTAAATAACGATTAAACATTAGGATAACGAAACATTACCGTAAATGTGCCTTTACTATAAAGTAAAATAGTAGAATTGTGCCTCATGCTTGCTGTACGGTACAGGCGCAGCAGCATCATGTTGTGAGGGTGTTTTGGCTGCCGTGGGGGAATTTTTAAAACAGATGAAACTATGATCAAAGACGATTCAGTAAAAACCTGAAGCACCATGTCAAGACATGATACAGGAAGTTAAAAATGGGGCACAAATAGGTGTTCGAAATGGGCAATGACTGAATACTTCCAATTGGTAACAAAGGGACTGAAGAACAACAAAATCTGAGTTTTGGAGTAGCCATCACAAAGCCATGATCTCCATCCCATGGAAAATTTGTAGGCAGGGGTGGAAAGGTGTGATCAAACACGGCTTAGTGAAACCAGTTCTGTAAAGATGAATACAATTCCAGTAAATTACTGTGAGAAGTTTGTTGAAGGATTTAAATCTTGGGTCTTATGTTTCTTTATGAAGACAGTATTCTTAGTAATGCACTTAAAGTTATTCTACAAAACCAACCCACATATTTATGAAAACAAAAATAAAATACCTGTTCTTACTCATGAGATACTTTACAGGTTTTTAAAAAAACATGATGTCATTGTCATGATATTTAGCTGTCATACTTGTTTTTTTTTTTGTGATCTGTATTAACAACATGTTTAATATAAAAACCATGAAAGCACTGAAAAATGAAGATGTTTCCTCAATGGGCTTTCTGAGGATTAAACAAAAGTAAACAAATGAAAGACTTTCGCGCACCAGTTAGTTCTTTTTGTTTGACGGGCACACGCAAACTGACCCATAGCCGCAAGAGCGACAGGACAGGTGAAGAAATTTGTCTCTGTAGTTGACATTCACATGCCACACCAGGCAATTCCTCTCCAAAGTTATGTCTGTGGAGACAGATGAGGAATAGGCAGCTCTGAGATATTTCAGCCTTGAGAAGAGGGAGGAAGGGCGTGGGGAGGGAGACGAGGCCTGGTCCCCTTTTGTCTGCGGGCAGATGGCTACTTGTCTCTTAAAGAAGAGCTTGGACAAAAAAGGACACAAAAGGTGGTCCACACAACAACCTCGACTTTCTTTCCAGTGGCACCACTCTTTTATTCCAGCGAGGCTTTGTGAGGGCACAGCTGAGTAGACCCAGTGGAGAACAGCACAGTCAGACAGCAGTACAAAAAAGGCCTTAGCAGCAACAAAATGACAAAAAATGGCTATACTGTGAGAATGGTAGTAAAGAGAAAATAAGATGAAATTGACACTTTTGTCCATGTTGGGAACATTGCAAACTGATCTATTTTTCTGACATCTAAGACTGAAATAAATAACCACTTATAAAAGCCTGGAAGAGTACATTTAACTGTGGAAATTGAGGAGTATTTTTAACATTTTACAACTTAAACATCGGGCGAGAACAGGTAATTATCCCAAACTAACAAGATAATTTCTTCAATGGTATTTAAGGTTCAGCTTTTTGAGAGCCACACCAGTGTGGCAAGTATCATGACCACTGAAGGGCAAGAAACTCAAGAGGTTGATCTAGTCAAACGCACCTTTTAACCTCCTGCCAGCCTTTTAATTACACGAGCATTTACAGTTGCAGCATTATATAGACATCAACTTAACCCAAAGTAAACAGATTTTGAGTTTACAGTGAAACTACTATGTCTGTCGGGCCTCAGGGAGTGTCTGAGTAAATGGTAAACACCAAGTTCAAAAAGCCACCACAGATGCAGGCAGTAAGCCCCGGGTTTCTCCAATCTTTGAGAAAACAGAGAACAGATTTTCTGTTTGTGACTCCCAAGCAGACTGATAAAGTCTAACATCAACACAGCTGTCACTGAATTTGAATCCTAAAGTGTAGAAGCTGGCATGAGGAAGATACTGTCAGTTTTACAGACGGCGTGACAACTAACAATTTGACATTTAAAAAGACCCACATTTATTTGCAGTGTGGGAGATTATTGGAGAACAGAATCTATAAAGTTTAAAAATATATTAAGTAAAGCATATATTTTGCCTTTAAGAAAGCGCCGGAGGTTTGAACATGTTAGAGCGGTGGTTTTAGCTACTAGCTCACTAGATTAATGCTTTTATTTAACTGGAAGTAGAAATCACTGAGATGCTGGGAATAATGACACACCCAGCTTTAAAGGTTATGACGCATTTTGTAAAGTGAGACTCTGTGACGTTCTTATCAATAATAGCTATGTAACCTATATTAGACAGATGTCATTGTGCATTGAGGTTGTATCCTCAGAGTGTTGAAAGCCAAACAGTCAAAATTTGTTAAAATGTTGAGTATGTGGAGGATTAAAAAATAAATAAAAGGAAAAAAAAGAATCCACAACAGGTAGGCAGATCTCAGATGCAAATTAGTGGGTGGGTGACTAAGTGATGCAGTGAAGCTGTTAAGAATGGACTTTAAGGTTGAAACCGAATGATGCATACACACATATCCAGGGAAAGAATGACACTGAAAGCAGGACGATCTGCAAACCAGAAGAAGTCAACATCAACCAAAAGGTGACAAAGAATCTCCAAAAAAAGAACATGAAAGCAGAAAGGTTAGCAGCACACAGTCCTCAAGGAAATATAAATTTTAAAATGAAAAAGGAACTGAAGTTTATAGTTGAAAAAACAGAGTTAAACCAGAATGTAAAAGTTTAAAAATAATCCAAAAACAACCCAAAATAATTTTAAGTGTAATTTAATTTAAAAAAAAAAAAAGGCAACTTATAATGTAATGTGACTTGTATATGTTTGTTTTCCCTTCATAACATTTTTTTTTAAAACAAGATTTATATTCCAGTTTGGCTTATTTTCCAGAAAATAAAGTAATTTCTGGAGATTACTAAAACAGATCAGTTGATGTTTTTTGACCCACTGTGGGCTCCCCATCTCCCTACTTTTAAAGCCATTTGATTTTAAAAGTTATACAATTTATCTAAAAGCATCCTTATGCATCTAAATTCAAACTTCAGTAAATTAATTACAGACTGGCTGATTGTTTTTAAGATAAAAAAAAACAGTGATTTAGTTTTCCAAAAACAAATCAGAATTATTAGTAACCAGTTTTACTAATAATGTTCTCATCAATTCAGTTTTATTTTTATAGCTCACTGCAGAAGTAATCTCAAGGCCTTCTGCAGAGAGAACAAGAAGATATGAGAAACTAAATATAATATAACCATAATCCAATCCAAATCATTCAACAATAAATAAAGCAGTTATGATCTAATTTATCAAGGTGTATCCCAGAAAGATAGTCAAAAATATCCTGTTACATTTCAGTTAAAATCCGTAGTATTGATAAACCGTCAAAAACTTCTCTTTGAATCAGTCCCTCTCAATAAGAAGAGGCATCCATCAGAACCAGACTCTGTATTAATGCAGCTCCAACTACTGTTGATGAAGGCTGTCGTCTGTAATCGATTGTTGCTGTATAACAAAATACGAGCTGGACAAAAAAATCCCCAAAGCAATCAGTCAAAACTGAGAGTTACATCAAAGACATGGTGCAGGACAACAACAACAAAAAAGACAAGGCCAAGAAAACACAAGCATCTGTCAGTGACGACACCAAGCCATCAATCTCTTAGGACTACAAAGACCAGAAGAGACAGTTTAAGACTGCCACCTAGTGGAGGGACATTTCCTTTCTATGAAAGGAACAGGCTTTTCTTGTTGCTTGTTGATAAATCATTCACAGTCTCCAATCAGCCAGAGAGCCAAAGGAGAACAATGTGAGATGTGTCTCACTTCAAACCATGGTGTCTGATATAGATGGCAGGGAAAGCAGAGTCCCAGTCCCCTTGGTCATCATTACCTTTCAGTGTGAGCAACGAAGCATGGCAGCAGTGAGCACACCCAAAGGCTGTAAGGATAATGTACGTCTCAGTCACAGGGCAGACCGACCCCTCAGAAAGAAAAAAAAAAAAACCTCACTATTCTACTGTAATGGCAAAAGTGTGTTAGCCAGATCAAAATCGATGTGTCAAACTATGTCTTGAGAAAAATAAATAAAAGAAAAAGACTTTGCATTAACAAATGAAGCACCCAAAAAATACATTAATGAAATACATACACTACCTAGCTGAGGTAGTCATATTCCTCTGCCACTTTAGCTTCTTTATAACCAAAAACTTAATTGTATTTTACTGGGATTTTTTTGTAATAAACCAACACAAGATTGTGCATAACTGTGAGGTGGAAGAAAAAGCATGAATGATGTTCAAAGTTTTTAGATTATAAAAATTTGAAAAGTGTGAGGTGATATGTTTTCACTCAGGTCGAATGAAAAGCAGCTATCAACATCAATATTCAAGTGTGACCAATGATTATCAGTGTGGTTTAGATATGAATTTTCATCAGGTCAAACTTGACATTGTAGCTCAGGCTGGGACAATTTTCAACTAGAATTGCCTTGTATTTAGCTCCATCCATCTTTCTACTAATTTTGACCCAGCTTCTTTGCTCCTACAAAAGAAAAATATTAGGGATATTATAAATATATTAGTGTTGGGATGGTACATTTAAGGTAACGTGTAGTGTTAGTGTTGTGTCACAAACTGGATTTTGCACGTAGGTCTAAAGGTTAAGTTCAGGTCAGTTTTATGTATTACTTTCTTTCCACAAAGTAATTATTACTTTGTGTTGAACTACTGCATGACGTGCCAATAAATACAGGTGAAGTCATGTGAAACTGTTCAAGGGGATTGAATACCTTTGTAAGGTACTGTACTGAATACTTGAACTGGGCCCTATGGTGCTCTGGCGATCCATTTCAGATCTTCACCACCCTTCATCATATAATACTTTGCACTTTGAAAATCTAGCTTCTCATGAATATTTGCATCTTAAGCTTTTCACCCAGTTTAAACATTAATTCACAGTATAAATTGTGCAACAGATTAAAAAACTGGTGAAACTGTTTCAAGGCTCTTGTCAGATTAATATTCTACTGGTGCTGGCTTGTCATAGATTAAAGGAGTTTTTCTGTCTCTCTCTCTATGTAATCACACTAACTCCATTATGCTGATATTGGGGCTCTGTGTGAATCTGCACAATCTACTGAGGGACTCCTTGTTCTTCGGTGCTGAAGATAGGGTCTACTTTAAATAAAGATGTGAGTCATCGCTGCAAAAGCAGAGTGTAATAGTTCTGAAGCTAGACCACTGCTGAGAATATACGTCTTTATGTGACATGAACAACGATCAAACTCACCCTGTCATCACTCTGGAAGGTGACCCTGCGAGGCTCCGTGCGTCCACTGCTCAGCCTGTGCACCATTTTTTCTTTGAGCAGCGACGTGTAGCCAAGGTGCTCATAGATCGGGTTGGTGGTCATTTTGGCGATGTACTCTGCTGCCTTGGTCTCGATGTAAAGGGTGATGAGGGCATCTGTCACCAAGTCATGGACGGACTCAAACCTCTTCTCCCCGACAAAGTGCTTTCCATCGTAAAATAATCTGTAGTTGAGGGTCTGGTGTCCAAAGCTGGATGGAGATTCACGAACAGGTAGTATAAAAGTTGAGCAGAAAGCTGATGGTGGAGTCAGTCGGCTTTGTTACTGGTTTTGTGGAGGTGTTGGTACCTTAAGGCCAAGGTGTGAGTCCCTGGCTGTCTTTGGCTCTCCCTGATGAGGTACGCACCCTCTTTGTCTGCCAGCAGCTCATCTGCATATTCTCGAGATATCATCCCATGAAATCTATTAAATAAACAAAAGCAGGTTTTTGTTATCAACAACTTCAAAAATGTACATGTAAAACTGAGAAAAAAACTCATATGCTCTCTTACATAACAATTACTATTTTATAAAGACTTTAAATGATATAGAAAAGGATTCAAATCCAAAAAAATAAAAAGCATACAAAGACAGAAAACAATCAAGTTAAACTCACTCTCTGCCATAGTACTTGGGTCTGCTCTCCATCTGTAAACCAGAGGAAGAAATATTGGCTGCAGCAGTGTGATATGAAAGCTCAAATTAATAGCTCTGCAAATTGTTCCTTAAAGCCCGCATGAAAGATAAAGGACTTTACACCACAGGCCAGATTATCTCCATCTGGGCCCCCGCGTCTGTTCACAGCTAGCAAACCATAAAGCTCAATCACAAAGTAGGGGGAGATAAATTAGAGGCCGCACTGGAAAACAGCAGGTAAAAGATGACCAGCTGGAAAGAAATTAATATAAGGCATGTTAGAATAACATATCAGGATGTAAAAGGTATCTGGAGCACAGATATATGGCTGCAAGTATATTTTTTTTCTTCATCACTATATTTTCTGGTCTTCACAGCACTGTCAAGGGGAAGCTATCTGAGTGAAAGTACACTGAAATATATATATTTTTTCATCACCCAGAAATTCCTTCTACAGAGCCGGTAGTGGCGATGCTCTAATAGAAGAACTTCTTATAATGTAAAACATAATTTTGTACTGAATTACTAGCCTGCCACTAATCTCACACAACCAGCCCTAGAGCTTTTACTCTGCTCATCAAAGTGTGGCAGCACTCAAAATAGGATGAGACACGCATCAGTTCTGCTGGGTTATACAATGGAAGATTGGCAGTTCTCTCAGTGAAGACGGTAAAAAGTGCATTAAATTTCACCAGTGTTTTGATAAAACAGTTTTTTTTTTCTTCAGCAAAATGTTTGAGTTCTTTGGATCTATTCTTCTTTTCTAGACTGATTAAAAGGCAGTCATTGACATATTTCAGAGTCAGAAGTCCTAAGCATTTTGACAATGTGCTAATTAAATTAATCATTCCACTTCAAGTAGATAACTCTTAAAAAAAAAAAAAGAAAGAAAAGAATTACACAGTGTCATGCCACTCTTAGTTTCAACAGAGTTTTGGTTAGCCGTCTCTGTGCCAAATTCATTACAGATTGTTTATCAGTAATTTAAGTTTCTCTCCATTAGCCTGAAGTGCCTTATAAAGGCAAAAAACAGCAAGTTATAGACATAGTCATATGATTATAAAATACTAAAATGGTTTTCTTCTTGCAGGCAATAAAGTGATTCTGATGACAGATGCCTCTATTGCGAAATACAGTCAGATTAGATTTACCATAAAGCCCTTTTAAATCCCTGGGTAGGGTGGCGGTTTGTTGGGTCACAAGCTACAGTTGTCTTCCTCACTGAACAAATTGCTACATTAACCTCACCATGTGAACTTACATTTAATCCTTAGAAGTTTTTTTTTGATACATTGTGTTTTGGTAGACAGTGTGTTATTTATTTATTTGTTTTTACATGTTTCTCCATTTTCAACAAGGGAGTCATAAAAATATAATATAAGCCCTTCAAAAGTTCAAAATGTCTGGAATTACACTGTTCAGACAGAATTTACTGAAAGAACAGGTGAGATTTTATTTTTAGGTCAAAAACCTGATGTGCTTGACATGTACACATTGTTAAGTTTCACCGTAAAAAGAAAAAAAAAATCTGTTTTTCAGCCAATAAAAGGACAACACTTGATTTTTAGCGCCGCTGCTTAAACATTCAGTCACGAGGTGAATTCAAAGCAGTAGGGAACCTCTCCGGACAGGTTATTATTTATGATTGGTGTGGCTTCCAGCTGCCACACTCAATAATTTTCCCAGGAATAAACTCAAGCTTTAAACCTGAAAGTAAAAGCTTACTTTAATCTCCAGACAGAATGCAGCTCTTGTCTGGTAGACCCGGCTTGTAAAGAGAAAATAAAGAGGAGATAAACAAGGCCAGCAGGTGTTTCAGAGTACTTTAGTGCCTAAGCATATTTCAGAGGTGACATTGGGCATTTCGTCTGACGAATACAGCAACAGATGCAACATACACTCTCTTCATCAGTGCTGTAACTCAGTTTTACATAAAAACTTTCAAAGTTCTGTGTCTTTTTAAGCGCTCAGTTTCAAATTGCCAAAACTAGGTCAAGCCTAATTAGTATGTTTGCTGCAGTAGCTTATTACCCATCAGGTTTCCAGTAAATAAATTGTGATATTTTCCCAGGTTTTTGGACAGATGATGCAGATATTTATTCTTTTTTTTTCTAAATCATTAACATAACATGAACTCACTCCAGCTCCCTTCAGTAGCCAGCTTTTTAACATTCACAGATGCACTGACCTCCTGAGGACATGTGATCCTCTTTGGTCTTGGAGCTTCCTGCTGGAGCTGGTACACTGTCAGATAAAACATGCATGTTAATGAAGTTTGTCTGGCCTTCTGAGCTATAAACAGCTCCATGCAGGACATAATTGCATGCAAGCAGCAGATGTGACATCCAAAATAAACACAGTTAAAACAAAGTTCAGAGGAAACAAACCAAGTTTGTTTTATAGTATTTATAGACAGAGCTATATTGAACAATTGGAAAACAATGTTTCCCAATTAATGGCTTTAAAATAACTGCTCTAAGGAAAATGCACTTTATTAGAAAATAAACTATTTGCTTACCTACTTCCCCTTATAAAAATGTGATAAAAGTCTTTTGACATATGCATGTTTTTTTGCAGTAGCATTTCCACATTCAAAATGTTGACAAACTCAATATTTAATTTCAGTGTATTTTTTAATGCTGTTTTAAGTAGAATAACTAGTGACACTATTATTGGCACCATAATAGTAATATTGTGTAGTAATGTTTCATTAATGATGACTTTCATCATTAATGAAGGATATAAATGAATCTAATATACTGACGACTAGATTATTCATCTTGTCACCAAATAAACCGAGGTGGACGATGATAGAGGTAAAAAAAAAAAAAAAAAAAAAAACTCCAGAGCTCACAGTGTAGATCACTGTTAGAGATCTACAGCAAAGAGTGGCATTTTGGGGTCATCAAGTCTCCATAACAACCACGAGATGCTATCTAAATGTCAACCAGGTGTTTGGGAGACAAGCCAGAAAAAGGCCTTTTCTGTCCTCCTATTACAAACATCAAAACTGGGAGCTAGCTAAATGCTAGTGGGACTTATACTGGATCTGTATGCCTTGGTTAGGTGAAACAACACTGTGTTCACAGGTCTTAAAACTTAATTGAAAATGTTTTGGTAAGGTCTGTTTTTTTTAACGGTTGTTCCTATGAGACTCCAGTGTGAACAGTCAATGACCTCAGAGCCATAAAATTATGAATAGCTTCATCAAATCGATACATACATACTTTCATAATATTAAGTATGTACGGAGAATATGTAATGCTGTTGGCTTGTTTCTCTTCTGAATGCTGTAGTAACCTTGTTGGTGAATTACTGGCAAAGTGGATTGTACAAATTAACATCCCGGGGTGAGTTTGTTAAAAAATTTATTTTTCTTGACATGTTTGTTTTTTTCTGCTGATTAAATATTTTGAAACAAATGGTCAGTCACCGCAGTAAGCACTAGATTATAATGCTTCAATAAATTATTAATTTATTTTAAGGCATTTAACACATCTTAACTAAGCCTGCCAATAGAATGGAGTGTGCTATGGATCAGGGTGAAGAGTGTGTAAATTACAGGACATTAGCCATATAATGAAAATGCATTATGTGAATTAAGGCTGAATATACAGTTGAACTTTGAACACATTTAAACACAATCTTTCAATTTCAAAGCAGGGACATTTGACTTGTAAATGTACAGAACCATATAATACCTATTAGATGCAGTGCAGTTAAAATACTCAGGTTTTGCTCAAATCAGTAATAACAAAGAGAAATATGGCACAACTCAGTGCTATTTTCAGCAAACCACAAGTCAAAATCTGTTGGAATAGAAATGAAACAATCAGTTACAAACTGTGAACTTCTGCTCACTGTTTGCAAACTGTATCTTTTTCAAAGATTTTCTGTACACGAGAGATGCTGTTTTCATGAAAAACAACCAGTACTAGCTAAGAAATCACTGTGTGTGGCTCAGCTCAGCCCTCATTGCAGCAGATTCTCTTGGTGGGGGAAGGAAGGCTCCTGACTGTGAACTTTCATGTTTTGTCAAGCTGATTTAAGCCAACCTGTAAGATCTGGACACCATCCACTCCTGTGACACTGACGCATCTAAAAAAATACCTCAGGAGAGAACCAGAAGAATCTGAGAGGAGGCTTTAGAAAAGGAGAAAGAAAATCAAATAAACAGAACTTTATCAGCTGCAAAAACTTGAACAAACTAGTTATAGTTAAACTGAAATTAGCTCATAAGGGTAGAAGGTTTTCTATTACGTATCAAACGTGCTCTGTGAGTTAAATAATCTCCCACATAAAAAAAAACAACAACACATTGTGTACTAAAATGGGTCCTCTGACAACTATTTTAGCTTAGCCTGTCGGCAGGTGAAAAATCTTGTTTTCCTGGCTGCTGGTAACCTATTTTACACAGAAAATAGAAATCTGCTGCTTTGCATTTGTGTATGTGGGCGAGTGTGCTTGACTGTGCACCTTTTGTGCAGAAGAAAGAGCAGTTTCTAATTTTACTGAGAAAAACAAGACCTGAGTCTTTACAGCACAGGAAGTCAGTGTAATAGGTTTCTCCCCAAAATGATATATATGGTGATAAACGTCAGGTTAAAAGCTTTTGCAGAAAATTAGTAAATACTCACAGTATGACTTCCATATGGGTGGCTGATAGTCATCAGGATCTGAAAAATATAAAAATAAACCAGGGTTTTGTCATGAATATATAGTAGTGTTTAAAATACTTTTCATTAAAATCTCAATCTTCCTCTACTCCCAAGCGTATTAAATATGAGCCATTTATTATGATTATATGCCACTGGTGTTTCTCTCTGTCATAATTATGCATCAGGCTTCACGCTGTGCATCTGCCTGTTGGGACGCGCGGTCTCTAATCACCGCTACAAACACAATCAATATGCGACACACGCCTGATTGTCTTTATGCACACCTGATCTGTATTAAACAGTGGCAGGAACCTGAAAACACAACATCTCCGCTGCGATAAAAGCACAAACACAGCAATCAAAGCAGGGGAGAGGTAATTACAGCGAGACCCTCTTCTGGGAAAATGCAGTGAGTTATATTTATGTGAACACTTACGGATTACATGATGGAGTGCGCTTTTGCATTAGATTAAAGAAGGGAGGAGATGGAGTAAATGCCCCGGGGCAAGTTGCAGTTTAATGTCATGTTTTAATGACTTTCACCGCTCTAACAATACATCACCCTCTATTAGTGACAAATGCTGTAGTGTGTCGTCTTACATTGACTGCTACAGCGCTGAAGACAGGATTTTAATCGTGTAGCAGCACATTTCTCAGCACAAAGTGGGACGTAGAAGAGTATGACTTTTCTGTTTTCAAAGCGGTCAGGAAAACAACTTCTCTTCTGGGATTCAGAAGATCTTCCAACAGTTTTATTTGGAGTTTGTCTCTCTTTTATCTGCAAAGAAGAGTGGGCTGAAATTCCTCCACAGTGAGGTAAAAGACTCATTCCCAGTTACCCGGTTATCTCAAATGCTTAACAGGAACTGTTTGCATCCAGGCTGGCACAAGAAGTTATTAGGTATTGGACCTGGCTGGTTTGTGTAGCTTTTATCTTTTAATGAATAAACTCATTATTTGAAATCTGCTTTCTTATGGGGGTTGCTCAGGATATCTTTTTTTTTTCCATATTTAAATATGTTTGATCTGAAACATTGCCATGTCACCAAAAAGAACAAACAAAAAAGAAACAGAAGGGTGCTATAAGAGGGCAATTTCTTTTTACATGACACAGAGTAAACAGAAATGTCTTATAAGAAAACTTATAAAAAAGAGCTTAAGATAGAAATCAAGATCACTTTGTTTTTCATTTTATCGTAGTATCAATAGGTGGCACTGATGTAAATATTACTAAAATGAAAATTCAAAACTTGAATATAATGACCATGGAAATAATATATGGCTACCACTTCAAGGCCATTCAGCCCACAGCTTCTTCCCACTTCTGGATCAGGACAAAGTGAGCCAGATGTGGGAGAAAAACAAAACAAACTAGCACTTATTGTAGCACAGAAAGTAAAAGTAGGTATGTCTAAAGTGTAATTTGTGCTCTAATAGAGTGACATTACTTTTATGCTGTAATAAGGAGTTCTTAATCTAAAGTTAAAAATGTAAACTGGGTGTATAATTAAAGTCGGCAGAGTGTTTACCGCTGTTGCTTTACAAAATGAAGGTTTACAGTCTTATGGTCAAATGGGATGTTTTAGTTCTGTGCTTGTGTGGGTTTATTGTAGGATTCGCTGGATGGATTTCTATTGTAAACCAACCAGGGCTCTGCTGTTAAGCAAACGTGCTTTACTTTGACTCCAAACAATCACACAAACAAAATAGTCATAAAAAAAAAACTCTTAGGTGCTCAGTTGGCATATTTCTCTTTGCAAATATCAAGGAGGAGTGACAAATGGACGCATGGTCAGAATGGAACATACCAGGATAGGTGGCATCATTTCCTGCCTCGACCTTGTCTACTGATCATGAACACGGGTGCCCAAGTCCATTCTTTAAGAGTTGCCATCCTGAAACCATTAAATGCCATGAAATGGCTCATCAGTACTTTTTAACTCCTTAGAGACTTGGCAGTAATCTGCTTATTAGATTCAGGTGTATAGGAGTGGACATGCATCTGTTGGTTGCAGTGCAATAGAGCTAAAGGACTGGACTTTGGCACCTGTGGTCTTAAAAATTAACATTACCACAATTTAATATGACATTTAAATTCAAAAATGTCTTTCTGAGGTGCTTTTGTTTGTCTGCTCTGGAATGTGCGAGAAATTTGGTAACGCAACGAAGTGTAGAAAGGAAGATCTTCTCTCGCTGGAGATAAAAAGCTCAATCTGCATACTGACTCCCACTGTGGAAAGACTGCAACACATTACAGCTGCAAAGTCGCCACCAGAACTGATGGAGCCGTCAGAGAAGATTGTTTCATATTAAATCAGATGTACTGCAGCTTGCTGTTAAGGCTTCCCAGGAGTGTTTCTATGCTTTAGGAACGAAGGAACGATCTGCAAAATCACTCAGGAAAACCATCGGAAGCAAGTCAAACAGAAATAAATAAATAAATGTTACGAGGGATCAGGAGAAACATTGTCACTGTGTTTCACAGGTGAATATGAACAATGAGATCAACAAAGCACTGAGGTACTTATCATAATAGCTGAAAAAGAACAGCAGTCTGTAAAATCAGCACCAGTTAGTTTTTATGATATTCTGACTGGATTTATGTTACTTTTTTTACAAGTAAATTTCAGATATTTTTCCACTTCGACATCACTACTTCACACCAATAGTTCATAACTATTTCTAAAACATCCTAGTCATCACAGTAATTGAACTTAATCAGTAAAAGCAATAGATGTAGAGCGGTAGCACCTAACAAGGCAAGAATAAATATATCCCATTTATATGGGAACCTCTTTACCAGCAATAATGTTGTCAGTCAACTGCTTTTTAAAATGCAAATTTTTGTGAGTAAACACAATGTAATCTTCCTTTGGCCCTTTTTGGTCCTATGACATTTTCTGTGTTTTTATTTTTGCTTAACTTCAGCTTTGTTTATCCAAATGGCATGAAAAAAGACCAGAGTGCACGTTTTTGGAGAAATTTGTATTTTTCAGGATTGTGTCTCTCTTGTGCAATTTTGTACCACTGACACCCATTTAAAGTGCAGTTTTTGAATTAAACACATAAGCAATTGGATTTCTGCTTTTGTTATTTGATTATTCATTCACTAGTGAGACGGCATCTATTTAAAATGTGCTATTGTATTGTTTTCCGGTGGATTTCTTTTCTATTAAAACAATAATAAAATTTTTTTGAAAAACTGACAACTTCTTAAAGACATTCTGAGACACTAGAGGTGGAGAACGTGATTTGCTGAATTTCAAGGCAAGAATTAGAATGAGGAACATTTGGACATGGCAGTGTTGCTGGTGCCAGACGGGTTAGTTTGTGTATTTCAGAAATTGCTCATCCACAGTGATTTTCATGCACAAGTATCTCTGGGGTTCACAGAGAATAATCCAGTAGAGTCAAATATCCAGTGAATGCCTTGCTGATTATCAACAAAAACTGCTCATTACAACCAAGTTATGCAGCATATTATCTCTGAATGCACAATGTTAAAGCAGATGGGCTACAATAGCTTCACTGGGTCCAACTCCTGGCAGCAAAAAACAGGAAACAGTGAATACAATTCATTTGCAAAAGCATTCTCTGGTCCAATGAGTCTCCATCTGAAGTATTCAGATGGTAGATGAGAATGTGGTGAAAACAGCAGGAACACATGGATCCCACTGCCTACCTGGGTATTCCCTCTAACCACGACCATAGCCTTATGCTACTTCCAAAAGGATAACCATTTCAGAGCAGATAATCTAAAACAGTTTCTTGAAGATGATCTAAATACAACAGAGCATCTTCAGGATGTGTTGAAATGGGAAATTCACATTATGACCAACAAAGCAAAACATCTGCAGCAACTGTGTGATGCTATCATGTAAAAATGGGCCAAAATTTTAGAGGAGTGTTTCAGACATATGCCATGATTAAAGAAGTGTTGAGCTATTTGCAAGGTCTACCTAATTAGGTTGCTGGTGAGGACACTAAAACAGTGAATGTTCAGCCAAATTCCAAATAAAGACAGAGAAACCATCAGATCTGCTGATCAAGAACATTTTAATCAAGTAAAATAAAATAGGGTGGTCAGAAACATTAAAATGAAAGGGGTGACTTAAAGCTTTCATGCTAGACTGAGGAAACTCACACTTGGCTCTATAGCTATGTGCGGTTTTGTCTGAGTGAATGCAAAAATGCATCCTGGCAGAGAACTTCTGAGCTTCTGAAATGTCTGCTGTGGTTTGAAGCTGTGAAGAGGACATGAAATGACAACTGGAAAATAACAAGAGGAGACAATATAAACCAGCGTCTGCTCTTAGATACCAAAAACATACAAATTCAAGGTACTACATTTTTCTCTTCCTATTTATTGATGGGGAACAAACCATACACACTGCATTGTAGGACTGTAAAGACCTCTGTTTTATTTTATTTATTTTTTTATTTTCTTACTTAAATTCAGTAATTAGTTTATTCTTGTTATTTACACTTGATAAGCAGAATGTCGTTTAGGCGATTAATTACGTGGCTCATTTTTTATATAATAGCAAATTGATAAGTTCTCTGCTACTCTGCAGAAATATTTAATGGACAATGTCGGCAGTGAGTCATGTTTTTCCTGAGGATACATGTTGTTCATGCAAAGCATTCCTTTGCCCTCATGAGCAGATCCGTGCCGCACCTCTCTGGCCAGAGGGAAAAAAACAAAGCAGGGTGGGAATTGGATTATGGAAACCAGTGAGCACTTGTTGGATGTGAGCAGTGATGCTCGCAAACTAATTACTCACATAAATTGCATCAACGCTTAAAATGTTATTGTTCTCACTTTGATCATTCCAACTGTGCTTGCAGGAGCATTCCTCACTGCTGTTCTCTGCGTGCTTGAGTGAAGGTCGGGTGCATATTTATTTTTATCAATATATACATTCAAACCGCCTTCAAGGTCTGGTTTCAAGGTCTGGTGAGTGGCCAACCTGCCTCAGAAAAATCTATTGTCCTAACACTGAAGCTTTTTCACAGTGCACCACACTGGCAACAGCCTGCAAGATTTATTTCACTGCGGCTTATTTAAAGAATGTGATTTCACCTGGTCGCCTGCCAAATGCTCTCTTTTTCGATCTAATTCTTATTAATGACGGACGGCATTCCGGTCTGGAGTACTGCCTCAGCTTTTGCCGCAAACAGAAAGAGCTTCTCAGGGTTGCTTCATTCTTAGCCCTTCTCATTCAAAGACACACATACGCAGGCAGCCACATGAACGCAGATGAATCCAAAATACATCAAAATGAATTTCTGAGTAGTTTAGAGTTGGCATGTCGGGATTGCTGGGAATTTATAAATCTGGAGCAGCCAGAGGGTTGTACCCACCAAAAATACAACCATTTTTTGTGCTTCACTCCATTACAGTGACAAGCACGTAATGCAATTGTCGCCAATGGCTGTTTGCTCTGATGACAAAGAGAAAACACTATGAATCGGGATCATGCTGTAGGAACTTTGTGCCCGGAGAGAACGTCTGCTCTGATGTCTTTGCTCTTGAAAAATGTCGGACTTCAGCAGAGAAAAACAGAGACTCCTGCAACTCAACTTGTGAAGATGATAGGTGTGATGGGTGATATTTCGTAATGACATGGGTTGTTAGGCTAATCAGTGAGGAAGAAGCCATTACTTAAAATGCAACATAAAAAGGATAGAATGCAATTTGCAAAATCCAATCAGGGAGAAAGACCATAATTTTTCAAGGCCTCTCCTGTGATCTGAAGAAGCTAAAATTGAAGTGTTTGTCTGTTCTTAAATTTGCGGAAAAGAAAGGGAGGAGTCTGAGTCTTCTAAATTGACAATGCCTAAAGATTACCTATGTAGTCTTTTTTTATAATGTAAATGTTTTGGAGTGGGCTTCACAAAGCCGTGATCTGAGCCCTATAGACAAATCTGTGGTCAGCGCTGCCTCCGTTACACCTGTTCTGTCAGGAGGAATGGGCTAAACTTCAATCAAATTAATGTGAGAAGGTTAGGTTAGGTGCTCACCAAAACCCATCAAATTATTTAACTGAAACTGAAAAATGACTCTAGCATTATTGGGAAGCTGGCTGACTAAATATGTACTTACGGACAGCACACAAAAATTCATGACAAAAGTTATTCAGGTTGATTTAATTTGGCTTAACTTGGGCAGACAGAAAATGTGTATTCTTTTGCTATGCTATTGTTTATCATCAACTTGATAGAAAGTACTTTCTTTTGCCGTTCAAAGGCAAGCATTTTTGGCAAGAACAGGCAGTGCTAACAGGTTTAGGAAAGCAACCTGTCTCTCCTTAAATTTACTCTGTCAATATGTAAATCTGCAACTGGTTGAAGAATCTCAACAACTCCCACTAGTTCTGTGAACAACACAATGAGAGCACAAGGGGAAAAGATCTAAAGTCTTTGAAAGACCTGCTTAGTGTCATAAATAATGCAAAATTTATATGCATCTGTTGGCATAAATAGATTGTTTCATAATCTATCCAGAGACCAAGGTGGCAAATCTGTATGATTTCCTTTAGACATTTTATTCTGAGAATAAAATTATTCCAATTGAAAACATACTTTTCTTATGATATTTTCTGCTTACAGGACATTTATTAAAATAAATTCCACGACTGGCATGTGGAAAATAACCTGGAGTTTATCTCTGAGTTACATGCAGACCATCAGCACACACAGTGATTCAGTAGGGTGCAGCTGAACTGCAGCAGGGAGACCATCTGTGCAATAGACAGTTTCAAAATAAGACTGTTTACACTGCGAGCTGGACAGAAAATATTTTATGTGCATAAACCATGAAAAGAGTTTGTGCAGAAAGTATGCAGTTAACTTGTTTACAGAAATACAAATGTGTTCAGTTAAACTAAAACTGTCATATGGGGACTTGATTCCGATACTTCCTTGTTTTCCACGCATATGTTTTTATTATCTTCCCCAGACTAGAGCAGCACTGGAATACCTCTGGGACAACCATACTTCTTTGCTGATGCTACAAAACATACAGGTAATTTGTGCAAGTCGCTCGCTGCACATGACAGAAAATCCTTTCCCATGTGATTTATTCTAGGGGTGGGGATGTGGAACAAAAAGACATTGAGAGCTGCAGCCTTTGCCAGAAACATGTTGAGCAGTCAGCATCACTGTAATACATAGCTGCAATTCTGCCTCCCCAAACAGATATGTCACTTAAGGCCAGGAGCTGAAAACATTCTTTGATGCCCTGTTCCTTGATTTGTTTTCCAGCATTTATTTCCAGCAGGAGTCTGGAAAATGGTATGCTGGTGATACAGTACAAGTTCCCATAATATTCATGCCAAATAGGTAGCAGGAATACTGCTGATGTTGGCAAATATATCACCTGATAACTAAAGATGCTACAGCATGTATCTAGTTATCATCCAACCTTATGGTATGTAGTATTCAAACTTTGTTTAGATGTAAATCACAGATGCAATTTAACTCAAAATCCTTCCTAAGTTCAGCTTCATTATCTGAACACTTCTCAAACATAAACGAAAGTCGAAGGGCATTGCTGAGAAAGAAATTGATAAACAAAGTGAAATACAGACCAGATAAGGCCTAAGCAAAAAGTTACCAAAGAGTAATAAAGTTATGGAAAACTGAACTCCAAAATCCATTTATACGCAATGGCTGTTGAAGATGAAAGTAGTAAGAGTGAAGGTTCCAACTCTATTAAGAGTTTATAAGGTGAAGATTTTTATGTTACTATCTGGGAGGTGGAAGTAAAGAGTCTGGGGCCAATAGCCTCAAGATTGACATGCTATTGAGGTATCCAAAGTGCTCTATTGAAAGCCCAGTATACCTGTAATGCACCACAGTGGTGAACGATTGCTTTTGACCCAATAATCTTCAGATTTGTTCGCTGAGTGGGTGGGGCTAAAGTGATGTCATCGAACTACCACACCAATATCTGTAGCAATATTCCCTGATGATGCACAAAATATCTGGTGCAGATCATATGATGTATCAGGGAAATATAGCTGTTGGAATAATCTAGGGGTGCAGTGGAGTCAAATAAACCTATTGGATTTTAAGAGCTTAACAAAGATCCTTTATGTCTAGCTTGGTGCAAATCAGATGATGGATGTGTGATTTAGAGCCAACTATATACAAATGACGAGGAATTGGATTTCGCCATTCTAACAAGCCCAGATGGCCCAGCCACCAGCCATTGTTAAGAGAATGAGTCGGCGTCACATTGTTCTGTCATCAGACACAGCTTGAAATCTGTATGAATCATAGAGTAAAAGGAAGCCACTCAGCAGATAAACAGGTGATGTCACATATTGACCATGTGAATGTGATGAGTGCTGGTCTGTTATGACACACACAAAGATTCATGCTGCTGGGAGGTTGTGTGTGAAAGCTATTACACCTTAATGTTTTTTGGTGATTGGTCAGATTTTGAGTCTTGGTCACATCCACATGCTCTGATGTAGCAAAAACCTTTAGATATTGTTTTATATCTCAATGCCTCAAGATTGTGGTGATTTCTTAAAAATTTCTAGGAGGCACTGTTAGGGAATTAGGCCACGCCCACTAAATATTGGACTGCGTACCTATTGATGGGTGGATAGGGATCAATCTTTGTGAGTTTGGTGCAGCTCAGCAGAAATATGTGGAATTTAGAGCCAGATGTATGATAACAACGTGACACCCTCCAGCAAAAAGTCCTTGTACTTTAAAGCACGTGAGACCAACTTATCAGTCTTCTGACACAAGACAATCTTGACTAGCTCAAGTGGGTCAGAGATGGAACTTTTCAAGAATAAAAATGTTGCTTCCTGTTCTGAGGGGGTAGGGCTTTGATGATGTCAGCATGTGACCACAGAGTGTTGTTTATCATCCAACATGGTTGACTCATACCAAGTACGGTCCAGTTCAACCCTTCTGTGTGAAAGTTATAACGTTTCATTTGCTTTGGTGGGTACGCCCAATTCGCTGCTTAGTCGCGCCCCTTAACATACTCAAAAATTCAAGATTTTGACAACTTTTAACACCCCACTCTTAAACTGCATACTGACCAAAGATAAAGCTGATAGCTCAAAATTCCTAAGAGAAGTTTGTGAGCATTTGAGGTGTGTAAACAAGAAAAATGGCCAAGATTTGACCTTTGACTCAAAATGAACACATCGTTGTACATTTTTGGACATAACTTCAAGACACTTCTTTTCTTAATTTGGGGAAGAGCTGTACCAATTTCAGATTTCTGCGATATATGGTTTGGCCTCTCTCAGTTTAGGGGGTGCTGTAGAGCAGTTTGGCTACACCCATTTTTGATTTGACCATTGGAATCAAAATATTTCATGATGAGAACAATTATTGGTGAAGTTTGGCGAGTTCTTGAATATGTTAAGGCCTCCACGTAAAGAAAAAACATGGCAAATGCAAAAGGCCATTGCAGAGCTCTCGCTGATTGGACCTGAATATAGGGTCACGCAAATTCATCTGTCATCCATTTTTTATACGTGCTTGTCCTTGCAGCGTCACAGGAGGTGGCTGGTGCCTATCTCCAGCATGCACACACTCACATACCTAAGGAGAGTATTGGAGAGACCAATTAACCTAACAGTCATGTTTCTGGGGGAAAGAACCTATAAACATGAAGAGGAAGAACATGCAAACTTCATTCAGAAAGTCCTCCTGGCCAGGATTCCAATCCAGCACTTTCTTTCGGCAAAAAAATAAAACAGTGATCCTCCATTCAGATTGTCACACAAAATATAGAAAAAAAACCCCACTACCGATTTATCTAAAAATAAAAATTGATAAAAGGGAGCTTGTAGGAGTTTAATATGAGTTTTTTTCAAAAAAAAAAATTGTTTTAAAAATAATTTAAAAAAAAAGATAATTTGTTTGCATGCTCTAAACAAAGAACTAGGTTAAAGAAGCCAGAAAAACTGAAAATTACGCCTCTGCAGTTATGGTACTTTCATGTCTGCGCCATGGCACCAATGCACCCACATACCATCACAGACGCTGGCATCAATACATCTCTCCGATGAAAGCCTGAATCATATTTTTTATGTTTTGGAATGTAGAACTCAATGTCCAGCCCCCCTCCACTAAAGTAAACTGAAACAGAGTCATCTGACCACAGAGCACATGTCCACTGTTTTTCTGTCCTTTCGAGGAGAGTGTGCTCTCAGAGACCTCAGCAGTACTTCTGCTCTGAGGGGTTATGCAGCTTTCTCCCTGTGTAACACAGTTTCAGGTTACATTTCTGCGTGTAGCAGCGGATTGTGCTGAGTGGCAATGGTTTTTTTCCAAGGTTCTTCCAAGCCTGTGTGGTTATATTGATCTGTCACAGGATGCAGTGCTTCCAATTCGCCCACGTGGGCATCCACCAACTGCTGTTCAAAAATCTGATTCTGCAATTTTGCACCAATTTACTAGATTTATGAATAAGTTTGGCATAAAGCATGATGTCGTTCTCTCTTTTTTCTTTTTTTTTTGCATTACAGTTTCCTCTTAGTATCCCAATATCCGAGACACTAATCACAAATTTAAGTTTGATTATTTTCTTAAATACACCATCCTCTAAAGTAGAAGCTTAAAAAAAACATTGCAGGACAGACTTATTATGACAAATAGTTACACTACACCCACAGCACTCAGTCTGCAGCAGAATAGATTACCTTATATGGAGCAGGAACTGAGATTCATGTTTGAGACATATATATTTTTCATAGACAAGATTATTTAAATGTATCTAACTGCCAAACAGCTCTGTAGGAAAATAATGATACCCTTACGACAACCACTCCATCCCTGGCAGCAGTGCAGCTTGTAACCCCTGATAATTATATTGAGAGCCCAGCAGTAATGACAACCTTCCAATACCGCAGAAAGAAAAGACTTTCCCCTTAAAGCAGCAGTGGTCAAAAAGGCTGTTTTTTGTTCAGAATGCACACATGAGATAATGTTTTGTGAGGCTTGTGGTTACAGTGCAGACTGTATCAGCTTGGAAATGAGTGTGTGCCTATGTGTGTGTGTGTGTGTGTGCCGCCCACTGGGCTGTACCTCTGGAAATGTGATGCTGCCATGTGGTCTACTCAGGATAGCAAGACAGTAAGAAAGTAAAACAAACACTCAGCGTGCTATGCAGTGTTCTCACACATTTTTACTTGTAACAAACCCAGCTTTCTTTTTTCAACATTCAATCTAAATTCATGCATTGGTTGTTTCCATATGAAATGCTATCTGGGTTTACTTGCAAAAATACTTTACCCCTTGATTTATTCCCCACTGTGTTACAAACACAAACTCCAAGGGATATATATATATATATATATGCTAGAGCAACACAAAGTAGATCATAATAAGAAAAAAGATTATGATCTACTTTGGTTATCAGATTTTGTCCATATAATCTGAAAACTGTGGCATGCATTTGTATTATGTCCCCTCAAGTCACTACTTTACAGAACCACATGCAGGTGTATGTTGTTTTCAGCAGACTGAATATTTCTGCTTATTCTTCTTAACAAAATTGATTCAGCTTTGTCAAATTAGATTGAGAGCATCTGTTAACATCAATTTCCATGTCTTAAAATCTCAATTGTATTTAGTTATGTACTTTGACTAAGCCATTCAAACAAAGGAATGTATTGTGATCTAAACCTGGGGTCTCCAAGTCCAATCCTCAAGAGACACTGTACTGGAATTTTTAGATGCATCACTGCATCAACACAACTTAATCAAATGATTGAGTTACCTCTTCAGCATACCATCAAGTTTGGTAAAGGTTTTGCAATAAGCCATTTAAAGGTTTTGCAATAAGCCATTTATTTGATTCGGGTGTGTTGAAGCAGGGGTGCATCTAAAAGCTGCAGCTCTGGAGGAATGGTTTGGAGACTACTGATAAACCGTTCTATTGTAGATCAGGTTGCATGTTTAGGGCTGTTGTTCTGCTGGAGAACGAACCTCCAAATCCTGTCAAACCAACCTCCACCTTCACCATGGAGACGGTGCATTCAGGGGAAAATGAATGATTTTCCTCCAACTTCACAATTATGTGCTACTTTGTGTTGCACTGTTGAATTAAACCCCAATAAAATACAATAAGGTTTATGTTTCTAATGTTAGAATATGTAAAAACATATTCTATGAAACCATGTAAAAACATAACATTCTAATAATATTCCAAAAACATATTCTAACATTCTACTGTTAGAATATGTAAAAAAAATAATAATAATAAAAAAGGGCTAAGTACATTCACAAGATAATCTTAATAAGACTTTTTATAACTGCTGAGGCATTGTCAGACACAAACATTAGCTTTGGTTAAGCTTCTTCATCAATTGGTCGTGGGAGAAAAGGGTTTATGTACTTTATACCAAAAACACATTTCATCAACTTAAAAATGTGGATGGTGGTTTTTCACAAGGTTTTAAACAACTGCTAATTCAACATTCTCATTATGCAAAGAAAAAAATCCAAATAATCTAGAAAAAGAAAAATCATATTTCATGCATATATATATATATATATATA